>JAGFMF010011463.1:2866896-2896531 GCA_019455555.1 Galemys pyrenaicus
GCTTCACTATTAGGAGGAATATGAAAGAACAACAACAACAATAAAGAATAAGCTCAAGGAATTGGGCAATTATAACCAAAAGTAAACAACAACAACAAATAAGACCAAAAAGCCGGGATAAACCAAAGGGACCATGGGGTGGGAGGGGAGAGGGCAAAGACGGGGATGAGGGCAGAGGGTGCACAAGGGACTGAGGTGATGGTGCACGGGTGAAATGGTGGTGGGTACCCCCTGGGGACTACAAATGATGTCAAATATAATTAATTAAAAAAAAATTACTGTCCTACAAGTCACATCTTGTAAATTTACCCAATTTGAGAGATGTCTATTTATGAGATCTTTTTTGGTTAATAGATACAAAGATATTGGCTCATAGATCCATTTTGCTGAAATTGTATAAATAGAAACGCTAAAGATCAACTTAAAGAAGATGAAATAGGACCCTCCCTGGTGGAGCAGTGGGCTAAGCACGCACTATGAAGCAAACTGCAGACACTGCAGCTGGAGTTCGATCCCTGCCGCCAGCTGGGGAGGTGACCCACATGGCGCAGGCAGACCTCTCCTGCCTCGCACGCTGCTCCCCTCAGCAGTGTGTTTCAGTCCGTCTGCCTGTTCTGCCCCCTGCTCTGTCTGGTGGATTCTCTTACCTCCCTACACCTCTGGCCTGTACTCCATTGCTTGTATGCATAAATAAATAAATCTTTAAAAAAAAAGGAAGAAGATGAAATATAAAACTTTGTGATGAACACTCCCTTTTAGGCTATACAGAATAAATGATTTAGTAAGAAATACTGCATCTCCTTTACTCTGATGTGAATCCTACTAAAGTTTCATGGTTACAGATTTTATTTGGAACTAGTACATAGCTGTATATCTTTACTTACTGTCTTCTTTCCCCCAATTGGGTAGTGCAGCTCTTAAAAACAGTACCCATCTTAGGTCTATTGGGGTCTCTCAAACTGAGTGCAGCGCCTTTATATGGTAGGTTAATTAATAAATGTTTATGGGTGATACTAAAATGGTAATTTCCTTCTCATAGCATACTTATTATTGTTAGGGGCAAATATTATTGATAAAAATTCTTTGGTGTTGACTTACAATAAATACACATAAAGTCCATTTTTAATGAGCACAAAGAAATATGCTAGCCAGTATCCAGTAGTGTAGATCTGTACATAAAGGTGGTGCATGCAAGCTATTGCCACAGTATGTGTTTTGTGCACTATAGAGGAAGAGATTAAAGATTTTGAAAGTAAAAATCTTGATTCCAAAGATTGGTATAGTTCAAATAAAATTTTGTTTAGCGCCATTAGGCAGTGATACCAGACATCTCTCAGCTCTTGAACTATTTGGTGTCCAAACAGTCAAGTGAATGGAAAAAAAAAGTGATAGGAAAAATATGCTCATAGAACTTTCTGTGACAGGTCAGAGTTTAATCACAGCAAATAATGCAGATTTCCCTTTTATGATAACCACAGCTAGAAAGGCAGGGCTTGTGTTTACAAAGCATGTTGTTAGGGAGATCTTTGTAAATTTTAATCTTTGGAAATCCCAGGTCTACTGGATGTAATCCCATCCATTAGATGAAGGCAACTTGCCTATGCAATGGATCCAGAATAGCAAGTTAAATGGAGAACATGCACAGGAAGCAGTCATTAAGAATTACAATGGGTAGGATGCAGAGTTAATTCACGGAGATATTTTTTTATGAGATAATTACATCACTGGGACAGCTGGAAAGCTGAGTGCTGTGCTGGACCGCTGTGCTGGACCGCAGTGCTTGCTCTCTGCCCTGCAGCTGGGGGTCAGGACAATAGAGACAGTAAGAAAACTTACTTTATGGGATAGCTAGGGGCTCCACTAACTAAAATGTGAAACGATGATGAGCTATCTGCCTTTTTTTGGCTTGCTTTTTACACAACTAAACTGGATTCACAGACTTAGCAAATGCTGAGAACCACTTTTCACTTCTACTTTTTGAACATTGACTTGGATCGTGTTAAGCTAAGCCCTTGATGGATAAAAACTGAACGGTGGTTTTCATTTCCTCTAAAAATCATCTAAGATATTTTGTTCATATTAACACAGCATGACTGTAATATCTTTGTGGAACTGTAGTCATATAATCACTGAGAAGGCTTTTTAGTCATTTTACTAGCTAGCCAAAAAACCCTTAGTCTTTAGATGTTTGTCAACACAGGAATTGTATAGTTGAAGTTATTTTACAGTGTTTATGATCAAATGTTCAGACCTGTTTGACTCTTGTTTGGCAAGTGGAAGGGTTATAGGTAGCCTGGCCACATTCCTCATTGACTTATATGAATTTATTACAGATCATTAACCTCCTGCCAAATACCAGGGATTTCGGGTCTTGTTTAGTTGAGTTGCTCTATGTGTGAGATTTATTTGTTATAGTGAAACATCTATCTTCTTTTTATTGCTCACCAAAGTGACTATTATTTGATTTGGGTTAATTCCAGAGGGAATTGCTGTAGACAAAAACACCATAAATATTATGTTCTATAGTTCCTAAGATTAATATTTATGACTATTGACTCAAAATGCATTTCCTACCCATTATGACTAATAAAACTTAATTTTATTATAATAATGTTTACAAAACAATTAAATCAAACAACATTTCATATTTTAATGTAGAGCTGTATTTCCCAAAGTGTCTTCTGTGGAGAAGTGAGTCTATGTAGCATGTTGTTGACAGCATATGTGACTGGTGTAGAGACAAGATAGGGGTATTATAAGGCCCTCCTAAACTTCCACTTCCTTTGATATCTCACGAATTTCTAAGGGAAATGTAACACTCCTCAAATGAAGTAAACAACAACTTAAATAAAATAAAAAGGATTATCTCCTAGAATCAGTTCCACTTTTTATAAATCACCAGTTAAAATTAGTGCCTTATCACTTGGGGCCTTCTAGTCATGGTTTACGGGAGCTCATCTTTGCACATCTCCTGTGTACAGAGGAGTTGCTACAGGTGGCATCAGTGAGTGATATAACTATTTGAAGAGAGTGATATAACTATCAGGAAAATAACTTGGGTGTGTTGGATGTTGATCTTGAATTGTGTCATTCAGAATGTTTGAAAACGGTTTTAGCTAGATGAAGCAACATAGCTGACTGCTGGGTCTGTTAGGTAACTAACAACGGTTTGGGAGCAGGTGACCTTTTGGTTTGGCAGTGTTTTGTGATCACTTTGTTCTCCAATTATGTCCCTGTCAAGAACTTTTTTTTCCTCTTGGAAATTTCTAAAATGTTTTATATATTAAAAAATGTAAGAGAAATAAGCACTAGATTTACTAAAATTGTTGATCTGAGGAAGGGATAAATAATGTGTTTTTTAAGTTAAGGAAATCTGTTAATTATCATGGAGAACATTTTTAAAGGAATGTTTAAAAACAACTGCAATTAATGATACAGCTCCTGTGTTTGTATGTGATTTTGGTTCATTGCTGTTTTATTTTATTACAAATGTAGAAATAACAGATACAAAGAAGTTTGGTAATTGTGGAACTCATTTTTCTTCTACAGCAGGGAGAAAAATAAGTACAACTGTCATAGTATGAGATTTAATGAAAGTAGATGGTTAAAATGAGCCTGTGAATAAATAGTAGTTATCTCAAATTGTCAAATTGAGAGCATTTTTTTCTTTATTTATATATATTTGACATCAACTGTGGTACCCATGGATTTTCCACCACCATTTTACCCGTGTACCATCACCTCAGTCCCTTGAGGAGAATATTGTTTTTATAAATTTTCCTGGTGTCAAATTCATGCATGATAACAATTATATTTCTCATACTGTCACACTCATATTATTTTGGCATTATTGTCAATAAATTTATTAATTAGAAGTATTTTTTACTTTACCAGAATAATTGTTCTGGAAAGAGTAACTTTCTCCTAAAGTCACATTAGAATTTAGGAAAACTTAAATTTGGAAGTAGGTGATCGAAACTTAGAAATCAAAATATTTGGAAGTAGATAAATGTGAAAAAAAAATCACTTGCTCTTGTTTTTAAAGGAGTTGTGGAACTCACCCCAAACTGCCCATAATTAAAAAGTAGTTTAGAGTTGGATGTGAAGGGTGTGTAATGGTGTTTATTCCCTACCTCCAAGATAATAACGTAATTATAGTGTTCTTTAATTTCTTTCAAATTTTAGTGTAGATTCACAGAGACTTACCAAATGTTGTAGAGCCCGTATAGTCCAGAAATGCAGTTGGGTGTAGCTAGGCTTTAAAATTTAACAGCAGTAATATATAGAAGGATAACTGAGAGACAATACTGCATCCTAGTGATTGAGTGTCTGCAGACTTTGAGTTTCTTTTGAGTGTTTATTAAGTTTTTTAAGGTGAAAGAAAACAGTTTGAATCATTATTTTATTAGCCTTTTATTAGTATTTATATTACAAGCTTGTTCAGAAATTTACTTGTTACTTCTTTACGGTGGTTTATTTAATTCTTCAAATGTTTGGTAAACATTTCCCATGCTATGTGTCCTTTCGCTTCAAAATTCATTTGACTACTGAAGGCTTTGTTTATAAAACTTAAATTTTGAATTATTGTAGGGTTTTATTTAAAAAATTGAATTCACCCATCTAAGTTTATAGTCTGTTGAACTATATCTTCTAAGACTGATGTAGTTCATCCCCACCCCCACCCCCATTTCAGTTTTTATTATTTGGATTTTGGAATTTTAAAACTTAAGAATTTATGGCCTTTCCAAGAAGTGATTTGATTTAACAGGATGATAAGGCAGTCTTAGAAATAAGCTAAATTTCTTCGTGTTCCGTCATCCTTTTTACACAGGCAACACCTTAGTGCTCAGAAAATCTTCATTGCAGAGTCCAACATCTCCAAAGATGCTTAATCTGTCCTTTAATAGTTCTCAAACTGTTAACTAAAATGAACCATATTTTTCCTCAGCTATGGTTTTTAAAATTGTCTCCACCCTTAAGATCTACATAAGGGATCACCTCCAAACTCCAAATGAGCATTTTTTGTGCTGTTGTCATGTGTCTTTCTCTCTGCTGCTGTTGGGTCATCAGCCCAGGTACTTTCAGTGCTCCCCTCCTGAGCTTTTATATTAATAATAAAAGAGCAGATGCCCTTAGATATCTTACATATTATCACACAGATGATCAGCACTGACCTTTTGATGATGATATCAAACTGAGGAATGTGTGTGAGACAGGTTACTTCTTTGCTTATTGACTCCTACTCAGTATCTCCTTTTTTCTTCTAGGTTGTTTGATGTGTGCACAGTGTCACGCACAGACAGAGAGACTAAACTAACATTAGTGTTTGAACATGTTGATCAAGACTTGACCACTTACTTGGATAAAGTTCCAGAGCCTGGAGTGCCCACTGAAACCATAAAGGTACTGAGAGTCATCTTTCTGTCTTATTAAACAGTTATAGTACTAGAGTCTATTAAGAAATAACATTTTTTCCTTATGAAAATTGACAGAATTAGAGCTTTTGGAACTGTGTATATAAATATATCTAATGTAACACAATGGGATGTTTAAAAATGGGATATATTCTAGTTTATTAGTTTTAGCTCACTGAAAAAAAAACCCCATATTTGTAATACATATTAAAGTTACTGAAAAATATGGTGGTGGACCACAGGTGATTTGGTGGCTGGTACCCTACAATGGCAATACCTAATGGGGGAGGATCCTAATGCTATTAAAATGATAAAGTAGTAAAAATTAAATAGTTACAGTTATGTGATTAGAATAATTAGAAATAAAAGAGCACATTTTAAAAGAAAAATATCTCTTTGTGCATTATCTGTCCCTAATTTTAGAAAATTTAGTGTGGTAAATATGGTTCATTCTTTCTCTGATGGTTCATAGACTCTGAAGGACATGACATGAAAAATGAAAAACATCGTTCATGTGCACATTGAATATTATAATGATATTAATTATATGCTGATTCCAGAACATAGTTGTGCTATGTTAATTTTAAATATTGATTGTTACACTCTTCTTTTTTTTCTTATTCACAACCATATACAGAAATCCTAAATGCCTGGTACCATTCCAATCTCTGGAGGTCAGCAAGGTAGATGCTGTATATTGACTTGTAGTTCTTTACTTGCATTCTGTTTAACTGAACTTCCCAGTAGATCTTTTAGATTTATGCACTTCTTGTGCAGGTTTTCATGATGGTGACTTAAACAGACTCCTTATCATTTATTGTTTAGAAGTGACTTGCAGAAATCAGCATCATTTTAAATAGTTCATTTATAGCTGAAAATAATTTGTGCTCAATCTGTATGTAGCTGATTTTTCCCCCTATGGCACCAAAGCACTTTCTTAAATATTCTTCAAAATCATAGATAATATTGAAAACTTTTCAATATTAGAACATGCCACATTGCAAAATAATGATAAAATATTTTAACATGAAAATATAAGAAAATTAATAAAGATCTCATAGAATCACTCAGGCTCACCAAATTTTCCTCTACCACCTGTCCCTTACAGTTTTTTTCTGTGGCAGTTACCTATTAATGGCCCTCTTAAATTCAGGATATTCTGTTGCACATCAGGACCTAAATTACATTAGGTGAGCAATGCTTGAATGAAACAGGGGCATACCTGTTTCATACCTTGATTTCTGATTAGACATCAGGGTAAAATCTTTTTGTTCAGGGCCGTTTTCATCAATGTGTTTGTTACAAGCGAGCCCATGATAGATTTGTTTTCCCAGCTTACATTTATGACATAACAGTTTTTCAAATGCATTTAATGACCATTTGTTTTTAAAAAATAAAAAAGACGGAAAACCACCCCTGAAGATCTAAGTATTTGTGAAGGTTGATAGTTGACGTGAACTCATTGAGGAAATCCTGTAATTATTGTATGGTGCTCACGTCAGACTTAGATAAAGTAAGTGAAGGGTGTAGGCCTGCACTGAAAATTGTCATTGAAAGACTCATGAGAATAAAATAAAATCATAGGTAGTCTTTCCAAAAATTTTAAATATACCTAATTCTAAACACACATATACAAACACACATTTTCATCTTATTCGTACTTCCTCCTGAAACTTTCATCACAATCTTCAGTCTTTTTTTTTATTGTTTTTTACTGAGGTAATGCTGATTTATAACACCATATATGATATAGGAGTATAGACTGACACCTCTTTAGAGGATACTTTCACACTGTGCTTACCACCAAAGTGCCAGTAATATCCCACCATGGTCCTTTGGGTCCCCTCCCCACTTTGTTCCACATCATACACCTTCCCCCTTTGGCAGTCAGATTTCTGCTGTCAGATTTCTAGGATTTGTTTTGAGTTAATTTTGTCTGTTCTCTTACTTCATTTCTTTATATCATACACATGAGTGAAATCTAGTTTTTGTCTTTCTCCTTCTGACTTACATTGCTTATCATAATACTATGGTTCCATCCATGTTGTAGCAAATGGCAAGAGTTCATCCTTTTTTATAGCTTAGTAGTTTTCCATTGTGTGTGTGTATGTATGTGTGTATATATATATAATATATATATATATATATACCACATCTTCTTTATTCACTCATTTGTTGTTGGGCACTTAAGTTATTTCCAGAAGTTGACTACTGTAAATAACACTGTAGTGAACATAGATGTTCATGTATCCCTTTACATTAGTGTTTTCGTATTCTTTTGGTAGGTAACTTTTGGAGTGGGATTACTGGATCACATGACAAATCTACTTTTAATATTTTGTGAAATCTTGATACTGTTTTTTTCAAGGGCTGGACCAGTTTACATTTCTACCACAGTGTGTAGGAGGGTTCCTTTTTCTCCACTTACTTTCTGGTCTTATTTGCACAGGCTGTTGTCCCATGGGTGTAAAGGGATGTCTCTTTGTGGTTTTGATTTGCATTTCCCTGATGTTTAGTAATGACGAACAATTTTTCATTGCCTGTTGGCCATCTATACACCTTTAGAGAAGTATCTGTTTCTCTACCCATGTTTTGATTGGGTTGTTTTCTTTTTGTAGAGTTGTATGAAATCTTTGAAGATCTTGCATATTAGTCCCTTGTTGGATGTATGATGTGCAAATATTTCCTCTTATTCTGTGGTGTCTTTTGGTTTCATTGATAATTTCTTTCCTTGCATAGAAATGTTTTAGTTTGATACAGTTCTATTGCTTTTTTTGCTTTGATTTCCATTGCCATTGTAGTAGAGTTCCCAAAGATCACTGCATACAATGTTGAGGAATATTTTGCCTATGTTTTCTTCCATGTATTTTATGGTTTCAGACCTTCCACTCAAATCCTAAATCCATTTTTAGTTAATATTTTTGTATGGTATGAGGTACTATTCTAGTTTCAGTCTTTTACATAAACCTGTCCTAGAAATGTCCATTCATGTTCATGATGATGACCTTTATTTAAAGAAGCCTCTGGGGCGGGGAGGGGGCAGGGTGAAGAAACCTCTAGACTATTGTAAGTCAACAGTTTGCCTCACATGCTTATCATTGCCATATGTAGTTTTCCTCTTTCTAAATTAGGACATTGTCTTTGAATCTGCTTAATTGTAGAGGTGTAGTGTATCTTTATTTATATGAGACTGATTTCCACACTTAAACTTCAGAGGCAGTTATTAACATTAATAATTGCCTGAGTTTTTATTTTAGTATTCATGATAAATGTAGAGTGTCTGTGCTTATATAGTCCCTTTCATTTATGAAGACTTTATGAGAAAAAAAAATGGCTTCCAAATTGCTATTTTCTCTTTTATACTTTTATGTGCCCTTTGAGAGGAAATAGGAAAGAAAATGTAAATAAATTACCTCTCTTTGTTCATTAGTCATTTGTAACTGCTACCCAGAAAAAGAACTGTATACCAAGATACTTAAAGGGTGAAATTCATGTTTAAAATCTGTTTTGTGATCTTTCACAGTGTAAGGCCATCTTTTACCAAATGATTCACTTAGTACTCAGGGTCACCTGAATAGTACATTATCGTTTCCTAGTGGATAATCTGGCTTTTCAACTGTCTTACCAACTCTTTGAAAACCTTCTGTCATTCTTTGGACATTCTGTACATGTAACAAGTCTGATGAAATTGACACTATAATCTCACAGGTAGAAATTTGAGGCACTGAAAGGTCACTAAGGAGATCAGCCTCCTCTCCAAATAAGACTGTTCTTTAGCTCAAGACCATATGGCCTCTTTGGATGACTCAATCTTGGAATAAAAATTGTATTTTGTTTACATATCTCTATGATAAATGAATTCTATAGGGCTTGAAAAGGCCAAAAAAGCTCAAGGTTTATCTATCTGTGTGAGTCATTTCTCTGTGAATTAGATTTCATTTTATCTTCAATTGAATATTTCTTAGAGATTTCTGTTGATTATAATATTTTCAGTAAGAGATAAAATGTACTATTAGGTTTATTTTACAAAACCCAGACTTCAGAGACTGACACACACTCTTAATAGCACCTGTTTTCTGCCTCTGGGAAATATCTGTTTTCATGAATAATATCTGCTTGCAGTAAACAATGGATCTGGTGTCAGTATGGGATGCCCAGGACTGATCCATCTTTCTCAATTTGACATAATGCAAAATGACTGGTCTCCTTTACCACAGATGAGGGAAGTCTCCCAAAGCTTTCTTTCTCTCACCCCTAAAGGAATCAAACCATAGCCCCTCTCAGCTCCTGGTGGTCTCCACTTTGCCTGAATTATGAGCAGGTGATTTGTCTCATCTTTGCAGGACACAGAGCAAATTAACATGAAAATATCACTTCCCAGAAAACAAGGCCGGCTTGAATGCCCTGTTGCTGCTGGTCATTAGCCATCTGCCACCAACACTCATACTCTGTTTTATCACATTTGAAATTCAGAGCAGATGTTGCATAATAAGGTGATTCCAAAAACAAGACAAAATTCAAAGAACAAATACTCCACACTAATGATAAGGATCCTAAAAGGATTTTTTTTTCAATCTAATATCATGACTAGTCTGTGATTTTTTAAAACACACAGGAACACGTGCATATCCATTTCTCCCAGTGTTCAGTGCAAACTGCTTTTCATAGTAACACAAAATAATTTTAAATGAAAGTACATGTGTGAAAATTGCATGAGAGGATTGTTTAATGAATTAATTTTAACCATCAAAGTGGAAGTAATAACACCAGTTCTGGTGCAAAGGACCTCGTAGGTCAGCCATGCCACTATTAATTTTTATTTTAAGAAGGGTTGTGACTTAACAGCAATTTGGCTAAAAGAGTCCACTGCAGTAATACAGTTAGATCTCTGAGGATGTGAAGTTCCTCATTATGGTTTCTCAGAAAGTTAATTTTCTTTTTGGTCCTCAAGATCCTATGTTCTCTGTGTCCTTTCCCTTTTGACTGTTCCTACCACCACCACTATCTGACTCTCTCCCCAAGTAACCCCACTGTCAGGCCCACCTCACCCTCTTAACTTTCCTAGCCTCTGTGTGGATCTGCTCCCAGTACATCTTCAGTCCCTGGCTTTAAGCTCTCTCCAGCTTGAGTATTATGAGTCTTTTATTTTACCTCCAATGCCCTTCTATGTTACGATAGCATTTTATATGTTTGGTTATTGTAATGTTTTACCTGATTGAGTTATAAACATTCTAGGTACTTATGCTTTACAAAAAGTACATCATGCATAGTGTATTAACTGTTTTTAGAGGAATTCTGTCTTCTAAAAACAGGCATTTGAACTTTCACCAGGAGTATAATCTAGAATACAACTTCTTTTTCTGTGGAAAACCAGCTTTGATTGTAGTTTTTTGATGTAAAAGAAATGTTTTCTTCACACAGGTGATTCTCTTAGGTGTGTACTACACACACACACACACACACAGACACAAACAGAATTTGGGGAAATAGTTCAAAGAGAACTGTAAAATATTATAGTAGAACAAAAATTAAGTAACTAACCTAAGTGTTGCCAGAGATTTAAATCAAAGTAGCACCCAGAAATTGGCTCTTGACTCAGTCAGGAGAGGTGATTGAAAAGAAGTTAACACTGTTTTTGTTTAGCTCCCAAACTGAGGGAGAATGTTGAGTGCTTGACCTACCACTGTTGTGACTCAATTGTGCAAGGAACCTAATTTTTAGGGAGAACATTTTTAGATAATGTAACTTTGAGGGCTCTCCCAGAAACAATCCTTAAACCATTTCCCAAACCCTTATAGTAAGCATAAATATCAACAGAGAAAGAATACAGAATTAAGCAAATATGCAATTATCTGAATGTACTTAATAACAAACTATAAAAGAGCTATTTAGAGATTTGGAGGTGATTTCCTAGTAGGAAGTACAGGTGGCTTTTTTTTTTAAACAATTGTTTTTCTAAAGGGTACTATAAAACTGATTCACTAAAATAAATACTGACTCACTAACATAAACACATGACACTTTGATCAAGCTAATGACAGGTAAATTGGAATCTTTTCAGAAAATGCTTTTTTACCTTAGGTTTTTAATCTGCTTATAGAATACATTAAAAATGTAACAACATTATAAATAGTTTCTATCACCATAGTGACAGACAACAAAGTGGCGGTCTAGATAGAAGAATGGTATTCCACACCTTAGTTTAATGTGTTATTAAATTCCTGCATTGCAGTCTCTTCATCCTCTAAATGTTGGGATAGTCAAGACTTCACCCTCAACCCCCTTTACTTCCCTTTCTAACCAGCTCAGACTCTTCAGATAATATTTATTCTCTAGTATGACCTCTAGCCTATGCTCTAAATAAGGAGGTGAGGAAGAGAGAGGTTAGGTGCCAACCCCCATACAGTTGAATCTTGTAGTATGACTTATAGTCGCTTCTTCACACAAGCTGGTACTGCATCTGTAGATTCAAGTGACTAACATTTATGGTCAGTTGAATCCATGAATGCAGAATCTAGGATTCCAAGCACAAAAGTACCCACAACTTCAAACTCATGTTGTTCAAAGGTCTACCGTATGGTCGTCAACAATTTGATACCTGATCACCAGAACATTGCCCAAGAATCCTCTTTCTGACATATGTCTTCCCTGTTTGCCCAGTTGTTTGAACCCCAAACCTAGCCATCATTCTTGGTTTCTTGCTTTCATTTGGAGATGGTAAATCTCCACCCAGTTCAATGGTAAGTGCTTTTTTAAATCCCTAAAATATTTCAGTCTGACTCAGTCATGACTAGTTTGATGAGCTGAATTAGAGTAACTCAGGCTATATACCATCAAATCATTTTCTATCTATTTCCACTACTGCTCCACATCTAGTTACAGTTTATCTTATTATACCACACTATACTGGTCTATCTTCTTTTTAACATCTAGCTGAAATTATTTTTCATTTGCTTTATGTTTGTGTTTACCTTTCCCAATTAGAAAGTAGAAGCTTTAAAATCAGGACTTTAGTTTATTTCAGTGTCCCCACTACTATCTTTATGTCTGGCATATGGAAGGACCTCAGTAAACGTGTAGTGGTAACTAAACTAAGTGCTTATCTTACTAGCTTTCTAATTAACTCTAAAATGTAAGCATCAATATTCCCATTGCACAAGTAAGGAAATAGTGCTTTTTTAAGGGTGGATTTTATTTATGCGTAGTGTGGTTTGGAAGTTAGGAAAGATTGATTTTTTTTTTGAAAGATTGATTTTACTAGAGCAATATCTAACAATTTGCAATCACTAAAATTTTAATTTGTGAAAGACATATAGAAAAGGTATCCATCTGTTATCCAAGATAGTATCTTATTCCTCATTCCTAAGAAAGGTGGAAAGAATTAATCCTTTCATTGTGGTTAAGAAAATGGTTATTAGTTCTAGTAAATATTTGTTGAATGAATAAGTGCTTTCACAAACAGTTGTGTAATAAAACCTTGAAAAACCTTATCATGACTTTTCTGAGACTCAGATATCGCCAGCATTTAAAATATTATTGTAATTACTGTCATTGTACTCTTCCTCTTTTTCATCACTACTTTCAAAGAGCAAAATTGTACAAAAAAGATTGCCTCTAATGAAAAATCAGTGAGAAGAGTTTGGATTTAGATTCACATATCTGAATTTGGATTCATATATCTAAATTACGACCTTAAAACCAAGCATCTAGATTCTGTGACACCTGACATTTTAAGAAGTAAAAGAGAATTTCTTGAATATTAGAAATGACTGAGAATAAACTAATCTAAAAACTCTACTACCATGCCATGGTAAGCTTAAGTGGGATGCCTGAAAAATAGACTAAATATAACAAACTTTGCAGGGATGACTTGTTGTCTAATAAAAGGGATAATGAAGGTTGGTAATAAAGTGATAGTGAAGGTGGCCAGTAAATCACCTGCATACAACCACCTGGGGAGCTCATTTAAAATGGCAGTCCTGCCTTCACAAAATCCCCATCCTGAAAGAAAATCTCAGGAGCAAGTTTCTAATAAGTACTCTCTAATGATGCTTATAGGTATTTCAGTTTAAGAAATACTCTCCTAGGGTTTGACATATAACAATTAGGAAATGTAGGGGATTTTCCCTCTTATTTGAGATGTCTCAAACCTCTGATGTATTTGCTTATCTGTGCATAAGTAACCCCAGCCATTTCAGGAGGCGCTATTTAAGCCCAAAGTAGTCAGGTATGGCATTTTAAGTAATGTTGCTGGTACATATGTTATTTAAAAACACTGAAGTTTATAATTCCTTAAGCTATTCTGTTGGAACACTTTATTAATTCATAATGTGAATTAAAAATAAGGTGATTAGGAAAAATTGAATTCTAACTAGACATTCTTAAGTCATCCAGAAATCTATTCTTTAAAAAATAAGTGTTCATGACACACATTGGTTTCATCTTTTTGTTTTTTGTTTCATTTCACTTAACTTTTCAAGTTCTTTGTGGCTTCAAATTAATAAACCATTACCTGACTTGGAAATGTGACTGTTTAGAATTCCTAACCCTGTTTTTTAGATAACCTAAATCAATTAAACTTAGGTAGAATTTAGATTTTTGGCTGTAGCACCATTGTGGCCAAATGTACTAATCAAGTACTCTCTTTGAGGGTCATCTATTAGGAGCCATGAATGCTCAGAAGTTCTTCCAGTTGTGGTTCTAAGCCTTTTAACAAATATAAGATAGTAGCTTTGTTGGTTTTCATATTTACCATTGCTCTCTGCTGTCTCTGACCGTACTTGTTCATTTTTCCTTTTTTGGACAAAACCAAAGAAATATTTATCATTCTCCTCTAGGATAGTCACACCACTTTTAGATTGGAAAACTAAAATAGAACATAGCAGGGAATTGGGGACCACAGGGCATAGGAGGTTTCTCTGTGAATTAAGTTTAGGAATTGGAACATTAGGGGTTAAGACTAAATTGAGCAATCAGATAGTGGTTGATCTGGAAATAGATAACTTCAGTTTAAACTGTTCTATGAATACGGCTAGTATGAAATGAACATGATCCTTGTTGACACTTCTATTAATATATCACATTTTAATGTTTAGTTCTGGAATTGAGAAATTTACCATCAGTTATAACTTGAAGAAGACCTGAAGTGTTTGTGTTGAGATGACGAGGGTGCAAAAGTTGTAGGTGAGGGCCCTACTTCCCTCTCCCTTCTTCTAGAGAATATATACCACATCAGGAGGAATGGATGTAAGAAGAAGGAAGAAATAGGTTGGCATTAACAGAGTTGGAGAAATTTTTGTAAAAAAAGAGATTTACTTGCCCTCATTAAACCCTGTGAAGCAGTTTTTGAAGAACTACATGATTCTGAGTGTAAGGATCTGAAACATTATTACTATAACCACACAGTTTATCTTGTAAATATGAAATCCTTTAATATTTCAACAAGATTTTTAAAGATGAGCTGATTCATGTCTTTGGTGCAAAATTTTATGACTCCAAATCAGTGACGTACTCAAGACATAAATATTGTCTTAAGTTTTGTCTTTGACACTATCTGTTCTAAGTGTTGCCACTATGTATTATACAACATCCCTTGACACACTTCTCATTGCTTTAAAATTTTGATTAAAATCTTAGGCACTTGGAAGAAAGAAAAATATAAATTACATTAGAATTGATTAAGAGCTGCATTTTGGTATCCTCCCAAGCAGAGAGATTTATTAAAGCATCACACGCCAAAAGAAAGGGCTTCTTTCCTTTTCTATTTCAACTCTACCGTCATTTTCACCACCCCAGTTTCACAGGACTTCTTATTTTATTTATCACCAAGTTCCATAATTAACATATGGTTCATGTTATTGATTTCTCGGGTTTCAAAGTAAAATAAATTGAGCTTTCTTCCACATTTAGAATATACAGTTTTTTTAAGGAACTCTAAACAAAGACATGCATTATTTGTAAGTCAGAGAGCAGCTGCCAGAAAACAGAAAATTAGGAATGGAGTCATGGGTGAAATAATGGAGATACTGTTCAGAGGTAACCCTTTGTACAGCAGGAAATTTTCCTCAGAAAAGAGACAGCTGAGTTTGCTTGTAAATTTTGCTAGAAACAGGCCTGGTTTAGTAACATGTAGTGTTGGTTAGGAAGTTGAAGGCTGCACTTGCAGCTTTAGATACTGAGCAAGAACTCCCTTTTATGGTTTTATATAAACTCTAAAAACTTTATTTTCAAAAGGTATGTGGGAGGGTGTTTACTTTTAATGTTTTAAATGAATAAAATAATATATAAGCAAATACCAGATCTGGGAATAGAGAAGAGTTTTTAAAGCTTGAAGTGATAGCATTAACAAAGGACACAATTCACAGGTTATAGAAATTTTAACTTAAAATATAATAAAACTAAAAGATAAAATAATTGCAAAATATATGATAGGCATTTAATATCCTTGACATGTAAAAAGTTCTTACAAACCAATAAGAAAAAGACAACCAATTTAAACATGAGTAAAGAATGAGAAACAAATTCACAAAGAAATACATATGCACAAATGACAGATAAGTGGGAGAAATATTTAACCTTACAAATAATAGAAGAAATGCACATTAGAAATTAAACTGTACAGCTTCCATGGTGGTGCAAGGAGTTAAGCACAGTACTGTGAAGCTGTCCACAACCACTGTAGCACAAGTTTGTTCCCTGGCCAGGGGAGCTGACCTGGTGCAGCAGACCTCTCCTATCTCGCTCACTGCTCCCCTCAGCAGTGTGTTTCAGTAGATCTGCCTGTTCTGCTTCCTACTCTGTCTCTGGTGACTCCTCTCAACCCCCACACCTCTGGCCTGCACCCCAGTTCTTATATGCATAAATAAATAGATCTTTTTAATTTTTTAAATTAATTAAAAAGATCTAATCATCTTTTTTACACATATAATTAAACAAATTATAAAAGTTCATCTAACAGTGATTTTTGCAAAGACTCACTTTTGAGGAATAATTGCTAAACAAATAAAAGATCCAAACTATATATGTATACACACACATAATAAATAATATGGTCCCAATTTTGAACTACTTCAAATATAGAAAACCAGTATGAAATCTACTAAAATACTAGTAGCATATATCTCTATTGAGATGTTATAGATTGTTTATATTATGGTCTAAAATGAGCATGCATTACTACTACATTAAGCCATAGGAATTAATTCATCCTAATAATTTGTAATCCAACAAGAGAACATTTTAATATTCATTTTTATGAGAATGCCCTGTAGTACAGAAAAGCTGAAGATACTACATCTAAGAATTAACAACATAGTACTATTTCTTTTGCTGTCATGCTACACAATAGGACAAATCTGTAAAATAATCAGTGTGTATGTATTAAACACATTCATTTAGTATAGATTTACTGATGCTTAATATTGATAAAATAGCAGCTGTTGAAAGGACAGAAAAATATAGATAAACTTTCTATGACATACTGACACTTGTTATACTTCAATCTTGCTGGCATTTTTTGTAACTACAGTGGCATTGGTGTGGATTTCCTTAATGATCTCTATGTTTTTTTTTACTTGAAATCAACTTTCAGTCCTCTGGTTAAAATGAGCTCATACTAATTACATTACATATTTAAGGGAAAACTTTTTAAGATGTAGGCATTATTCCATGTCTATTAAAGATGAACTGTTTCTTTTCAAATTCTTGAGTGCTAGTACAGGAAGGTTGCCTGAAAATAGATAGGACACTATAAATGAAGAAATTGAAAGAGTGTCAGATGTCTTCCCAATTTTTCCAAAAGTAAAATATTTGAGACTCACAAAAAACAGCAGTTTTTGTGACTTGCACTTGCCTCATTACAACCTGAATAATTGCTGTCCACTCAAAGATGTCACTTCTTCAAAATTAAAGGAGGGTAAATGAAGGAAAATGGTGTGAAACAAAGGGAGTTTGTGTGTTTATTATTTTTCATGCTTTTTTCCCCTTTAAAATATGTTATACCTTATCATTTTGACCCTCTGAACATACAAAAATGAAAGTAGACCAGTGTGAATGAGAGTAAATGAAAACTGTTGAGGATATTTAGTTTACAAGCAGGTAGATGCCCACAGCATTGTTCGTGCCCTTGTTGGATTTAGAAAAGTGGCTTCTACCAACAACATTCAAAGTAACTTTTATCCCAGACAGTTGTCTACACAATAGATAAAAATGCTGTGTTCTTGCTTAGCCCCATGAGCCCCTAAGACCTCAAAGCAAATGTTCTTAAGGTGGAGACAACAGCCCTCCATGAGAACCCAAATCATCAAGTACAAGACAGTCCCATTTCCTTCAAACAGAAACCATTGAGCTTCCTTTCCTTCAGCCAAAATAACAAAGTCCTAGCCTCTGGTGATTGATGAGCATGTTGCCAGGGGAAATGGACTGGAAAATCATTGCCTTGTCTTTTACTTGCCACAGGAAAGCCATAACAGAGATCTCTATTCTTCTTGTTCTGATAAGAGACCTAATGAACCATCAAGAAGGGCTGTGAAGCTTGGAGATGTCTTATATCCAGCTGCTTCCCAGATTGCCTTTTAAAACATGGCTCAAAGTTTCCTAGCTCACAAATCCAATATGTGTGCCATTGGGTCAACCTGATAAGCTCTGAAGCTTTTTGACCACTGCAGTGTGTGACATTTGAGCAGAGAGAGGCTATTTTAGTTAGTACAAATATCCCCCGTTTAACTTGAAAGTATGTATTTCTGAAACATTATCTGTGTAATGGAATCCCATACATAGAATTTTCACTCCTTCAGGCATTATTAAATTGGATATGCATGGTCTGGAAGAACTTGGGAGCTCAGATATTGAAGCTGGAGCTAAATTTATAAACACAGATAACATCTAACTAATGAGAGACAATATGAGAGTCACCCATTAGGTTAATAGAAGGACCATAGCTCCACCCAGCCATTGGGGAGGTGACACCCTAGAGGGGATGGATAGCACATGCCCAGCCCCCAGCAGACAGAGCTCTTGGTGTTAGACTACAGAAGTGCTGTGGAAGCCATGGCCATCACACTTCAACCTTGGGATGCTGCATGTATGGATCTTCAGTCATCTTTGCAGAATCAGTTCTGAGAAATTCAAATTCATACCATTCAGTTGTCACAGAAGAGGGAATGTCTAGAATTGAGCTGGATTCATGTTCATTAATGTTTTCACATTGACACACAAAGGACTTAATATTTTGGTAGTACATTTGCAGCACCTTATAAATTGGAGATATTTGAATTTTCATTAAAGTATTACATTGTTATCTGAAACCACAGGGATTCTTTAGCTTATATTGGCAGTGACCACTGAAAAACGCTCAGGTAGCATTATGTAGTACGTGTTTTGGAAATGAGTTTAAGAGACTAGTGTTTCTAGCCCATGACGTCTTCCTTTGTTTTTTTTCCAGGTATGCATTCCAGTACTGAGTTAAACACATTTTAAACCTTTCCCAAATTTAGTAGATCTGTCACAAATTGTATTTACAGAAATAACAACCCATCCACTAAAGTTATTTCCAGAATCTTCATTTAGTGGAGGTGGCATTTTATTGTTCTGCTTTGCCAGTCAGTTGGAGAACATTGCTTATCAATTTGTTGGTAGAAAGATGGGTTGCCTCTCTCTGTAACTCTTTGTGGCCAAAGAATGAACATCCTGAAGCCACCACTCTTATACTGGCTATGAAAATGTCTTCTCTTTTCCCATGGTCAACCTGTTAATTTTGTGGGTTATTTATTCATCTTGGGATGCTCTCCTTTTATTTTCCCCAAAGACCAGAGGCCAGTCTGACTTAGACCAGAATCTGCACCATCTTTCATTTGCTGAATTCCCTGGTGATTATGAGTTTGGCTTTTTTTCTCAGAAACTAGCTATACTTTCACATCAACTGGTCCACACTACAACTATGGACAGAAGAAAAAGCAAATTGAATAGATTCTTGTTTTTATGGTAGTATTCACTACTTCATAGCATCAAAATTTCACACTGTTCTAAAACCAGACACAATTGAGGACCCTCTTTCTATGCTGTTTTTTTAAAATGCCCTTAGGGCTTCCTAAATGTGTTACAAAATACTTCCCATGACAACTTTGCATCTTTTCTCCTTAAACCTGACTATTTTTTTTAAGGTTTATTTATGCATACAAGAACTGGGGTACAGGCTAGAGGTACGGGGCTGAGAGGATTCCCCAGAGACAGAGTGGAAAACAAAACAGGCAGATTTACTGAAATACACTGCTGAGGGGAGCAGTGGGTGAGATAGGAGAGGTCCCCTGCACCATGTGGGTCACCTCCCTGGCCAGAGATCGAACCTGTGCTGTACTGTCTGCAGACAGTTTCATAGTGCTTTGACTCAACCTCTTGCGCCACCAGGGAGGCCAAACTTGACTTTTGAGTTGTCCATAGATCATGCTTAGGTAACCTGCTTTTTTTTTTTTTTTAAACTTTTTTTTCTTTAAATTTGTGTGCCTTCATCTGTTCATCTGAGCCTAAATCAGCAGGGTCTGATCTCTAACAGAGCCACCATTTTAAGTGACCACTAGCTGAGTCTGATTCATTATTACATTAAGATGAGAAAGTGGATCTTGCCAAGGTGGGGGCAGATTCCTCAACCTTGCAAAATGTTGCTGGCAACTAATGGTCTTGAACTCCAGATTCTTTTGTGTGTGTGCTTGTATGTGCAAAACAAAAGTGAAAGAGATACCCACGCTAGTTAGCTGGAAGCAAGAGATACCCTGTGGGCTGCTAGACCTTACTGGGAACTGGACAGTCCTCCTTGGAGAGGAATCTCACGTGGCTTCCCTTTGCCTAACTAATGATCCTGTCCTAAAGGATACCTTTTAGAAGGTTGTGGAAGAACATCTTTTATACCCAAAGTACTTTGGAGATTGGAGTCCTGCAGTTTGCCACTTAGGAAAATAAACCAGCATATTAACTCCCAGCAAATGCTACCTCCTTGGTTTGAAGGGGTTTGTAAAGCGTTTTCTTCCTGGTTTGTATGCCCCTCATTGTTTCAGCTCCTCTCATCACTGACCAGCTGGCTTGTTGGTGAATAGAGCCATGGGCCCCTCGCCATGTTTCATGTGAGGTCTTGGCTGGGTGGCAAACAGGCAGCCTGTAGCTAGTGTCAGCAATTCAGGAGGAATTGGCACAGCAGTGTCCCCATTAATTTCTGCTTGTCACATACTGTCATGCAAGTTACACCAGAGAGGAAATGGCCGTTAAAAAAAAAAAAGGGACCCTTGTGGCACTGGGTCCCCTCCAGACGTTCCCCGAGGTTAAACAAGTGGATACAATTAGCTCTGCACGGACAGCTGCAGGGAAGGGAAAGCCTGGGAGTGGGCCTGCAGCAGTGTGTCTTTCCTGTTAGCAGGAGTGTCAGCTATCAACATCTGCCATATTTTAACCCTTCAAAGGGACCGACAAATTAAGGGGAGCTATTATCCCACGCTCTGCTGATCATTATAAATCATAATGCCTTGGGAAATTACTATAGTCCTGCCGCCTTGGTGGCAGGTTTTGTCCTTTGGGGAACATTTTTTTATGTTTTTGCTGGAAGCAGAGGAGAATGGTAGGGGCAAAAAAGGTAAGGGAAAACTGGCTCTTTAATCATTGGTAATTTACTACCCCAGGGAAGGGGACTAGAGAGGCAATAAACTCTTCAGTTCAAACTGAAGTTGTTAAAATTGGTGAGCTCCAGACAGCTTCCATTTCCAAAGAGATAGATCTTGTTGAATGACTTTTGTCAGGACATCTTCTCCATGAGCTTTGGGGGATTTTAGAGCACAAACAAGAGCTTTCAGAAATGAGAACCAGCTTTAGGGCTAGCCAAGATGTGAAAGAAATTCGAAAATAAAGTGTAGGCTTCCAAAAACTCTTGTTTTATTTTTTAAAGATTGCAATAATTAAGCTGCTATTATGCAAATAGAATCTTAACTAACCTTTCTAAGCATAGACTGTGCTTTAGGCTAGATTTGACTGGAGAAGATATGATTGCCAGCATGGAGGGATGGATGAATGAAATGGTCCCATGAAAAATTATGTTTGTTGAAACTCGTTTGTTTGAAATAATCATTAAAATGATTTCATGAAAGAACCGTTTACTAACATGTCTTAATGCCAGTAGGTATTGGCTTCATATTTGTATCCTTGAAAATTTCTCTTATGAAAGGATACCACTTTGCTTGAGGAAGTGAATATATTTCTTTATCAGAAAATGATCAATAGTAATAACTGTAGGAGAAATGAGCTAATGTACTTCTACATGGCTGCACCAAGGACAAAAACATTGATAGAAATTTTGGATTTCACTGAGTTCCTATTTAATCTTACCAAGGAGAATTATAGCACCATTTAATTGAGGGCTAGAAGCAACCATTAGACTAACTAAAATGTCAAATTATTTAGCCTTCATGTGATCCTATAGGAAAGAAAATGTGCCTTGAGTGCTGAGGGAGCTTGGAGATATTGTCAGTGATGAATATTAGAGGTATTCTAATCTTAATTTTACAGAGGAGGAAATAAGCCTAGAGAGGTTAGGGCCTCGTCTAAGATTTCACAGTGAAACAGGCTAGCTCAACTCTCTCCTTCCTAAGAGGATTTGTTCATATCGTCTTATAGGAGGGCTCAGTAGAGTGGATGTTTTAGCCAGTCTCAGCAGCAACGAAGAGTTCCCCCTATTCTGTTGAAAGTAGGGAGTTAAAAGAATCTGGGGTAAAAGTGACTTTCTTCAATAAGAGCCGTGGTTAACTTCTGCCATATGTCAGGCTGTAAATATGATGCCCAATTTTAGTGGGCCCTTTTCCAGCAAAATATGTCAGTTGGTCGTCTTGTTCAACTTTAAATATATCTGATAATACATAAAAATATTTCTTAAATTTTAATGTCAAAGTAATATAGAGATTTGGAGACATTTACCTTTTTAAACATTTATAATCGTTTAAATATTAGCTCACAAAGGAGAATCAGTGAAGTATAGATAAATGTGAGTTCACATGAACATATGCTCACTTTCCAATTATGGAATCTCATTTTGTAGATGGGTAGATGACATACAATTTTGATTGATCTCTGATTTTAGGAGATGATAATAAACCACTAACTTCTCTTTGAGCTTAGGTAAATATTGAAGTATATAATTTAATGTTAATAAATGTCACAATTTAAAGTTCAGAAGTGGATTTATTCATCACAAAGTAGATTCCTATTTCAGTTAAATATGAAAACATAAAAACTAAATATTCGTGTTTAAATAGCATTGTTTTCTTATAACTAGTTTGTTAGACCTGCTTTTAGGATTTATCATACAATGTCAGGCTTCAGTTAAAGCTTATACCTGAAGATTTTCTAGGCTCCACAGGAAGACTGGTTAGAAATGGTATAGCAGAGAAAATACCAATTTAGTGAACCATTTAGACAAAATTAGCCATTTAGACAAAAAAAAATTGACTTGAACTTCATGGGAAGACACTGAATCATTACTAACTCCTTTGGTATTCAGAATCACAGCATCAAGATGAACTGCTTTGGTAGTCATGTGTCCATAATATGTAATTCCATAAAAATTATTTTGGTTTTGGCATTAATTAATAGTGACTATATTTTATAAAATGGCATATTTCATTGAAAACACTTGTGTTTAAACATGTCCATTTAGTACTTGAAAATCTTTCCTAGCATTCATTAAAGTTATAATTGGTGAGTTCTCATGGGGAAAAGTAGTTTCTCATTTTAAGTTCTGAAGTTTCATCAGGATTTGTATAGCATTTCATTTCTACTCTTAATGACTCAGTGCATTCTTTCCCCAGAACTTATCCTCTGTTTATCCTCAGAGTTTTCTCTCATGTAGACACAAGCCTAGTGAATCAATAAGCTTGACTATTTTCATGAATAGTGGAATAGTTCAACTTCTGTCATGCCATTGGAAGACATTGTCTAGTCTGCAAGTTTAGGGAAAGTTAAGTTAGCAGTTTCTATACATTTCTTTTTTTAAAAAAAAATATATTTATGCACACGGGAACTGGGGTATAGGCCAGAGATGGGGAGTGGGTGAGAGGATTCACCATAGACAGACTGGGTAGCAGAACACACAGATCTACTGAAATACACTGCTGAGGGGAGCAGTGGGCAAGACAGTAGAGGTCTGCTGTGCCATGTGGATCAGTTCCCTGACTGGGGATTGAACTCATGCTGCAGTGGTTGCGGATGCTTCATAGTGCTGAGACTTAACCCCTTGATTCACCAGGGAGGCCCCTACATTTCTATCCTGATTGAATTTGGCCTTTGAATTCTGAAGGGAAACTCTTAAAGCTGAGCATTTAGGAAGTTGAATTGTGTAACCAGCAAATCAATGACTTGACCAAGTTTACACAGGTAAAAAGTTGGGAACTCCATTTGTGACTCTTGCACAGTCTATTAGGTTGTTTTCATCTAAATCATCATAGAATTAAATACAATTGATACATCTTTGTCAGTGATTTTTTTATAATTTTAATTATTATAAGAATCTTAAGTATATAAAATTTAATTTTACATAAGTATGTGGTTATTTTAAGTATGTAAATTCAGAAATGAAATGAAGATAGATATGTTTCATTTTATTATTATTAAACCCTATGGTGTCAATGATATTCAGAAATTAAAAGCTTTTTACTAGGTATTGGTTCGTTACCTATAGTGTGTTTTGTTGAACACCTGAAATTACTTTCAGAATTAAGGAGAATGTACTTTTATTTCTATAGATTTATTTTTAAACAGTAACATACAGTATGTTTTCAAAGATCCAGCTCATTTCTTTTAACAAAACAATCCTATAAGAAGGTAATGGACACAATCACTAGTTTTGTGGTGTTTCCTCACAGATCTGTAAATTGTTGCTTGTTTATTGTTGTGTTGCCATATTGCTGTCATTGAGAAAAGAGTTTACTTTAGGATCACCAGTACTGAATCCTCTTCACGCTAATGATCCTGCACCAGGATCTTAATATTGGAAGAATAGCTCACCAGCTTTAATGCAATTATATAACCCAGCTTAGTTCAAGACAAAAATTTATCCAAAATACCCCTTTTCTTAAAGTATTATTAATACTTTAATAGCATCTAAAAGAAGAAATTCATCATCACCCAAAAGACTTCCTCGCAGTTTAAATTGTGTAACTTTAGTATTTTCTTCCTGTTTGAAAACAAGTGAAGATTGTAAGAGACCACTGAAAATAAAGTTTTAGTATTTTAAAGAAACTATTGTATTATATTGTTCCTCCAAACAGTTCACTAACCACTCCTGGAATCTCCTTGTTTATTTAATGTTTTTGTAGATACTGGAAACTAGGTATGTCCTTTGTAAAAAAACTGGAATGCCTCCCAGGCTATAATTTTCCCTCTTAGCTTCATGAAAGGTCAAATATAATGCCTCAAGAGGAAATATACCTTGTAACTATTTAGCTCCTGACTCACACTCTGCCTTAAAACCTAGGAATTGTTTTCATAAGCCATTGCATCAATAAAAACTTTGTTAAATATTAAATCCTTTTTTTGTAATTCATTTATGCCAGTTAAATTTTTATATTGTGAAAACTGCATTTAGAAGAACTTCTAAAAATCTATTAGAATGCACTTGAAATTCCATTACAAAATTGACAGATATTCAAAGCCAGCATTCTATTTATCGGGTCCCAAAAAATGAGTGGTATATTGGAAAAGGCTCACCCTCCACAAATGTGACATAAATCTATTTCTTTTACTTTTATTCAGAAAGGTCTGTCACCATGACTCTGTATTACTCTTTTTTTTTCCTTTTAATATAGTTTTTTTTTATTATTGTGTTATTTTATTCACCCATTTATTTTTATAGGGATAATGTTGGTTTACATTGTTGTTTGTACTTTGTAAGTAGAAAATTATTCTTTATAAATGGGGTACATACAGTCCATTCCCATTTTCGTGTAACTTCCTGAATATGGGATATTGCCAACTCAACTTGATATTTTGAGAAGTTAACAAGATTTACCTAAATAGAATCTCTAAGTTGAAAACATAACTGGAGTAATAATTGTTTTTAACCTACTCAGGAGGCCATTTTTTAAAGGCTTGAAAGTACCACTTATATAAAATACAATGAAATTCTAGAATTTATATAGTCTAGTAGCCACACATTACATTTAAAGAAATGAGTCCCTAAGAGGATGGGCGAGTTACACAGTGCCTTGCAATTAGAACTAGTGCTAGAAGTATTACCCAGGTCCTGGTATTGTAGTACAGTAGATTTTCCATACGCTTTATAAATGTGGATTTGTCTCGTGTATATAAAATTATTTACTATAATAAAGACTTGTATTTAAAACATTTTGTTGTTGGCTTGGATGAGTTATTATACTTATTTGCACGTTCCTCTAAAAACAGTGTTAGTTTGAACATTACCCTCATTTTTACTGACCTAACCACAGAATCTATAATGCCTTTTTTTCTAAAACTCTTGTTCTTAATGTACTTTTCTTTTCAAATAGAGCCTCATTCCAAATATGTTCCTTTTTCTCCATGGAGAATTAGCGTAATTTCTGTTTACATATTACTTCAGTAATGCACATGCTCTATCACAGTTCTTGTTCCTTGTTCTAGTTCCCTAGTAACTTCTAGCATAGTTGCTTGCATATTTGTCAAATAAAGATATATGGCAAATAATCACTTAGCTTTTATTCAGTTCAGTAAGCATTCATTGCACATCTTTTCCATGCAGAGTCCTGTGCCACCACAGACTAGAGGGGCTTAGAAGGTGTACAGGAAGTACTGCAAAGTAGATGGATGTTCTGTGAGATATGTAAAGAATGTGTAGTGGAGCTAAAGGATCAAAAATAAACATGTGATTAAAGGGGTAATAATTTAACTTCCTTAGTTGAAGAATATGAGGTTTGGTTTTGGACACTGACATAAAATTTTTTTTTTTTGGTTGATCTTAAGCTACCACCACCTTGCAAACTCCAAGTTAGTATTCATTAATTCCACAGGTATGGATGAGGAAGTGGGGATTGGGAAAGTACAAGTAGGTGTATATTTGCCTTCTGAGCCTCTGGAAGCAACACCTCAGTTACATTTGGAGAAGCATGACAACACTAAAGGTTTTAAGGTGCAGGAGACACTGTCTACTTATTTTATTTTATTTGTTTGATATGAAGAGAGTCCTTGGCAACAAGACCCCTGTTGGTTTGGGAAAGTCCTTTTACTTCTCAAAACCTGTTTCCTTTTCTGTAAAAAAAGGATTAAAATGTGAAATTAAAATAAATTGTATAAAACATCCTATAAAGAGTTCACATTCCTAATGATATAAGGGATGATGGTTTTTTTTTTTGCCTGACTACTTTCCAGTTATCCTCATATACTTTTCAAATGCAGTGGCCTAAACAAGTTAAATGTAGTGGCCTAATGAGACTAACACTGTGATCCAACTGGTGATGATATCAAAATGGCCTAAAGTGATACCAGATAGATAATGTATAACAGTTTTAATAACCCTCAAGGTAACTTTTGGTATCCCTAAAAGCCTTCCTCTGGTTTGAGCCTTGGTTGACTATAAAATTTCTTTTTATTTCACTTTTCCCACCTCTGTGTTGATAATGATATAACAATTCCTGATTTACTGTAAAAATATTCCGATTCTCTGGAAAGTCAAATTCTATCAACATGATCTCTGAAACTTCCAAGTATAGAGCATACAGTATGCCACTGTAAGTTAAGGAGTTGATTATAAGAATTTTCCATTGTGTGCAAGAACACCCAAAGAGTGAAAGCCTTGGGAATAATA
This sequence comes from Galemys pyrenaicus, assembly GCA_019455555.1. Taxonomy (NCBI): domain Eukaryota; kingdom Metazoa; phylum Chordata; class Mammalia; order Eulipotyphla; family Talpidae; genus Galemys; species Galemys pyrenaicus. Next base: position 2,894,134 of record JAGFMF010011463.1, read on the forward strand.
TAGTATATTTAACATCTGTGCATTTTCCCTCAATTTTTAATGATGTTTTCTTGATGGCAGCTGACCAAATTGAACTGGTAATTTTTTAAATATTCTAATATTTGATGTACTTGAGCTGCATCTACTTTTATCGGCATGCTTGAGAACAAGAAAGCCTATCTAACAAAGAAATACACTCCAGTTTTGTGTGTAATTTATTCTGTAAGTCTTTGTGAAGCAGAATGTTCAAGCTTCTGTGCTAGGTAATAGGAACATATTACATAAACACAGTTTATAGATAGTTTAAAAACTAGGAAGGGGAAATAAAAGAGAACAGGCTACCAGATAAGGAAGTACATGACAAATGCTACAGGAATTCAACAAGGGGAAAAATAAGGACTGGCCTCATGAAGAAAGTGGCAGTTGTGTAGCTCCTTGAAAATGTTACTCTGAGGCATGAATGATACAAACCAGAAGAAGCCTTGCTTCTTGCAAGTGGAAGTCTTGCTCCAATGTCACCAATTTCCACTTAGGGAAGATAACATATTCTGAGAGATGAGCACAAGAAGAGTTAAGCAGGAGAGAGGTGGACTTGATCACGTAGGCACTAGAAATAAAGGCAGGCTTTGGTCAGTGGCTGACATCATTGTTGTGATTTAAACGGATCAACTTGGTGATTGCTCCTTTAGGAGAGATTACAACTGGAGATCAAAGAGGCTGCTCTGGTTGTTTGGGAATGAGAGTATCAGGGTCTATAGAGGAAGGCTAGCATTGGTGATTAAATCAAAAGAACTGAGAAATTACAGACTTGAGAGGACTTGGTTACTTGTTGAGAAGCAGGAGTAGCTCAGTAGAATAATGTCGTCAGTTTGGAGAAGGTGATCATTTACTTCAGTCTTGTTGAATTTAATGTAGAATGAAAAGTCATGTCTGAGGGCATTGCAAGAACTTGTAGCTGCAACTGCTGGCCCTAGGTAACCTTTGAGGATTCATGAAATCTTTAAGAGGTGCCAAAATACTGGAAATTGGAATGGTTTGGTCTAGGAAAAAGGTAAATTCTACAATATACATTCCAGCATGATTGGTAGTAGTCTTTGGATATTTAAAGATTGGGTTGTAAGCATATCAAAAAGTGTCTGGTTAATAAAACTGCCAAAACTTCAGTATAGTCAAAGAAGTGAAAAGTAAATTAGTGAAATACTTCTCCAGTAAAACTGGGACAAACAAAAAGAAGTTTGCTAATATCAGCTATTGTTAAAATTGTTAAATGAATAGTTTCATATATTGCTGGTGGGAATATAGTTAGGTACATCTTGATGTCAATTTGACAACATGTATATGTTAAAATTAAAAATGCATATATTTTGTGGCTAAGCCTTTCCATTTCTCAGAGAAACCCTAGTGCCACTGCAAAAGGCGATATGAATGAGAAAATCTTGTAGTGGCATTAATTATAATGGAAATATCCTACGTGTCCCTCAGGAGGCAGATGGCCAAATGGACCATGAAACTGGAATATTACATGCCAATTAAAAAGAATCACACAGATACTTAAGAAAATGCACTTTTAAAGTAAGGTAAAGTAAAAAAAGTGAGTTTGCAGATGATATGATAATATACATAGAGAACCCCAAAAGCTCTACAGAAAATCTAATCAAGCTAATCGGCCAGTTTAGCAAAGTAGCAGGATACAAAATCAACACACAAAAAATCAGTAGCCTTTCTTTATACAAACAACCAAGCTGAAGAAGAAGAAATAAGAAAAAAACATCCCCTTGATAATTGAAACCAAAAAAATTAAATACTTGGGAATAAATCTAACAAAGGAGGTGAAGGACCTTTACAAAGGAAATTACAAAACATTACTAAAAGAAATAGAAGAAGATACAAAGAAATGGAAAAACATCCCTTGCTCATGGGTTGGAAAAATTAACATCATCAAAATGGTCATCCTACCATCAGCAATCTACAGATTCAATGCTATTCCAATAAAAATTTCAATGTCTTTCTTCAAAGAAATAGAAAAAAAATTGATGAAATTCAAATGGAGACACAGAAAACCTCGAATAGCCAAAGCGCTCCTAACTGAACAAAAGGGAAGTGGAGGGAATCACACTTCCAGACTTCAAACTTTACTACAAAGCCACAATCATAAAAACGGCATGGTACTGGAACAAAAACAGACACATAGACCAATGGAATAGAATAGAAAGCCCAGAAACAAACTCACAAGCTTACGAACAACTAATCTTTGACAAAGGAGCAAAGAACATACAATGGAATAAAGACAGCCTGTTCAATAAGTGGTGCTGGGCAAATGGGACTGCTACATGCAAAAGAATGAAACTAGAATACTGCCTTTCACCATGCACAAAAATCAACTCAATATGGATTAAGGACTTAGACATAAGACCTGAAA
>JAGFMF010011463.1:2896868-2964316 GCA_019455555.1 Galemys pyrenaicus
ATGGAACTGGAAGGGATTATGCTCAGCGAAGTAAGTCAGAAGGCAAAAGAAAAATACCAGATGGTTCTTCCCCTAGGAGGAATATAAGGGAACCAAATACGGATCAAGGAAAGGAATAAATAATAATAATCATAATAACAATAAAGACACAAAAACCAAAAATGAAAAGACAAGGGCAAATTGGGGACACCTGGTGGGGAGGGAAGAGGGTGAGGGTTGAGGGCAGACAGGAGCACGGGGGACTGAGGTGATGGTGCATTGGTGATATGGTGATGGGGAATACATGGGGATTACAATGATGTCAAATATTTATAATTAAAATAAAGTTAAAAAATACCCATTAAAAGCTACAATTTTAAAAAATGAAAATTTAAAAAAAAGTGAGTGAGAAAAAGGAAAAAAAGGGCCAGTTTTTTGAATGATAAGTACAGTCTACTCCATTTACTAGAAGTAACTCTGATAGCCTATAATTCACAGAAGCAGATATGGAAGAAAAGCAGTTCTTTTAATTTATTCATTATGCTGCTTTTTGGCTGCATGAAGTCTAAGTGAGTGTGAGTGTGTGTGTATTTGGAGGTTATAAATGCCAAATTCCTCTTAGCTATATTATGAAACAAAAGCAAACTACAATCAAGTATAAACTATTAAGAAAACACCAGTAAGCACTGGCAGACTTGGTACCTCTTGGCAAACCAACTAAGATCATGTCTGACAGTGGAGGATTTTAAAATCTATGTTAAAAGGTTCTAAACTTAAGTGTTGGAGGCCAGAAAAATGTTTGAAAATCATTTTGGAAAATTGTGTATGCTAATTTCAACAAACTGTAGGAAAAAATAGAGGTTGAAAATAGTAATGTAATTTAAAATCTTGTTTTGATGGGTGCTGCTCAGGGTTTTACTTTGTTTTGCTTGCATACTTTTGACCCTCAGCTTAAAAAAGTTCCAGGTTGTTCTAAGAGGGCATTATAATTTAACTTTCATTCTAAAATACTAGATAAGAGACTACCAAACTACCAACAAGTTTTTATTTGTATCATTATCTTATCACTCAAATGGATTGTTTAAATTTACTGAGTAACTGTTCTTCTCCAGGATCCTTGTCAGGAAGGAGAGCTTTTTTAAAAAGGAAAGAAACTTGATTAAGTTTTACTTAAAATTCTTAAGCAGGAGAAATCTATTGAGACTATAAAATAATACTGTGAACCACTATTTTTAAAATGATGCATGATTTCTTTGAAAACTAGCTTTCTCTTTCTGTAGCATTTTAATGATACTTGTAGCATTTTTCTTATTTCACAGACTGTCAGTAACTTTCACTACATTTCAGATTTTTAGAAGATTGCAGGCTACTACTAACTTAAAAACTGTGGTTGGTATGGAACTGCCTGGTGGTGCAGGGGTGAAAGTCTCAGTGCTGTGGAGCTGACCCACATGGCACAGCAGACCTCTCCTGTCTCACCTGCCGCTCCCCTCAGCAGTGCGTTTCAGTCAATCTCCCTGTCCTGTTCTCCACTCTGTCTCAGGTGAATCCTCTCACCCTCACCCCCATACTTCTAACCTACAACCCAGTTCTTGTATGCATAAATAAATAAAAATAAATCTTTAAAAAAATCTTGGTTGGTAAAAGGGACACAAATCTCTACAGTTACAGTAAAGTGGAATAAATTCTGTAACAGATCTAAGAATGCTATGGGTTTGTAGTTGGGGTATGCATGTGTGTGTATATATATATATAATTTGACAAATTTAGAACTAAAGAAATTAAAAAAAAAATACCTACAACCCCACTACTTTAAACACTTGACATTAAAAAGCAAAAGTCTCTTCCTTTTATTCCTTTGTCCTTTCCCCACCTCCACAGTAACAACCTTAACTGTAACTGTCTCCTTCCAAACATTTTTAAGTACATTCAGATAAGTTTGCCAAATTTTAACTGGTAAAATAAAAGCATACAGTTAGCTCTGGCTTGCAGATAAATGACAAGTAATTTTTGCATATAAATATGTTCCATATTTGTTATTTATCTGAAATTCAGATTCAACATACTGTCCTATATTTTATCTGGCACCCCAGTGCAGACATAGCCACACATATGTAACATATACACTTTTCTTTTAAAGTAGAGTTTTTAATAGATTTCAAAATATAACCAAGCTGTATCTAGTACTCTAAATCTTGCTCCTTCACTATTGCTTTATTTAGTTTACATGTAAAATTCTTCCTAGTAACCAGATTCCTCCTGATGACTATTTGATATTACATTATAGATCCATCATAATTTATTTCACTACTCCTCTATTAGTCGTTTTACTTTTTCAAATAAAATAGCATTGATCCTCTTTGTCTTGACTCATTATGAACTTGTGATAATTGGTTCTGTCAAATGAATTCCTAGAAGTGAAATTTCTAGGTTAATAACATTTTTAAGACATTTTTTAAAGTGTTTATTGCCTCATGTATATTCACTGAAGACTGAGGTATGAGCAGTTGAAGAGGGCCGAGTGTCCCTAAGACACCAATAGAGAAAACTCCAGGGCAGCCAGGACTGAATGGCAGGCAGTTTGCTCAATCTCTCAGAATCAGCCTCTTTTGTCAACTTCATGATACCATGTACCGCGATTCTCCAGCCTATTGCAATGCCTGTGACACAGATTTGATCTAATGAATGAGTTTGAATTTATTCAAGGAGTTGTGATAAAATAAGTTAAAATAATGAATGTAAGTTGCCTGGGGAAAAATAATGTTTGCAAAGTGAGTGAGCTATTTTTTGTTCACCCAATTCCCATTTCAAGTTCCTTCTTTAGCCTTAAAGAACTCTAATCTAGGAAGGGAGATATTACATTTTAATACAGTGGAGTAAATTTTGTAACAAAACTGAGAGTGTTATTGGGAGAGAAGAGCCTAGGTTTGAGGCTCTTCCTCAAACCTCAAGAGCCTGTGGGTTTGAGGAACATTGTCTAGGAGGTGGCCAAATTTAATTAAAGTCTTCAAAAGCAGGTTGAAAGGACACAAACAGACAAGATGTGTGCATTGGGGGCCAGAGAGTTAGGCAAGGAAGGGAACATTCATTCCAAGTAACTTTACAAAGGGTCAAACATAGAGCATGTTTCTTTCAGAAATGAGACCAGAGGTAGGTAGGAATCAGACCCTAAAGTGCTTGATAGAAACTAAGTTCTACCTGTGTCTTTGTCATGAATAATAGGGAACTTCTATGTGATTCAGATTTACATTTTTGAAATATTTAGCTAATATTCTGGAGAAAAGCTTAAATGTGCTTAAATATAAAGAAAGAAGCTTTCTGATAGAACACTACTGTAATCATCATGGCAGAAGAGACTGGTGATGTGAGGACCATAGGTATAAGAGAAAAGGACAGGTTTGAAAGGCAGTTAGGAACTGTAACTACCAGGACTTAGTAACTGCTTACCTATAAGGTCAAGAGGAAGCAAAGAATCTAAATGAGTATCATGCTTCCAAATTGATCAGTTTCATGGATAATGGTGCCAATATACAAGATATGAACAGATTTGATGAAGGTAAAGAAACTGTGTTATTTGAGAACATAGTAGTGGGATTGTAGTTCCTGTGGAGTATTCTAGAAAGCATGAGCAGGCAGCAATGAAATGTGCATGTCTGAAACTCAGAAGAGCAATCCCAACTGCCACATTGTGACTTGGGATGCCTTGGAATATGACTAAATGTTGGTGCCATGAATGAATGGGCTGAGGAGACAGAGGCAGAATTTAGAATTTAAAGAGACTCATAATCGGGAACACAAACAGTGAGTGTGGTTAACCTTTGTGGACAAAAGAAAGAGGGGCTTACTAGAAACCCAGAGAAGGTAGTACTGAAAACTCAGGTGAAATTGGAGCCCATGATGTAGTAGCACTCTTGCCTCCATGTGGTCATTTTTCTCCTGGCAGCTTGAATTTCTGGAGTAGGGTTTGGCAGGTTGTCACTAAGATGAAGCCTTGGAGGGCTGGTTCAAGAAGTGAAACATGCTTTGCAGTGTCTGGAAAGAGAATGATACCAAGAGCTAACTGGGGTTTTAGATGGACCAGGGAAAGATGTGTAGGTGAGAAAAATATACTTGAGACATCAACCAGTCCAAGAAGTGACCAAACCCTGTAATTTTTGGGAAAGGCATCTTTAAACCAAAGTAGTTTTCAGTATGTAATGTTCCTGTGTCTGTGTACTTGGTCCCTTGAGACTTGGATACCCTTGAGCCTAAAACTTTCCTGGCCGTAGTGCCTCCTGTCTTTCCTTGGACAGTTTGTATTATAGTACTATTTTAATATTAACCTGCCCAATATTTCTTTGTAAAATAGTTGCTAGAATCTTTTTTAAAAAAATTCATTTTATTTATGCATACAAGAACTGGGGTGTAGGCCAGAGGTATGGGGCAGGGAGTGAGAGGATTCCACAGAGACAGAGCGGGGAGCAGAACAGGCAGATGGACTGAAATACACTGCTGAGGGGAGCAGCGGGCGATTCAGGAGAGGTCTCTGCTGCGCCATGTGGGTCAGCTCCCTGCCCAGGGATCGAACTCCTGCTGCAGTGGCTGGCTGGTGATAGTTTCATAGACTTAACCTCTTAACCGCCATCAGGGAGGCCCTAATCATGAGTTTTAACCTAGTTCTTGTCTTTGCCTTGTGAATAGCTTTTTAGTTCCATATCACCTAATGATCCCCTCTTTTATCTACTTGCTTTGCCTGACTAGTTAGGTCCACTCAGAGCCTCTTCTTCCTGTAGATAGAGGTTATTAGTGAGGAACATATGATCTTTCTTCCCCTGGAAATGCATTTGCTGCCTCCTAACAACAGGCCTCAGCTTAAGAATTCACCATGAAATGAAAAATGTTGACATTCTACCTCTTCTGAGCCTCCATAAACAAATGTGCTTACAGCTCTACCCTAAACAGATAATATGCACAGATGTGTTTATGGGAAGGAGACTCAAATGCTCCTAGTGTGTTATTTTCAGCTTCTCACTACTGCAGGATTTCTATTCTTTTTCAAGGAGGAGGTACATTGTGGTAAGCAGTGTTTTATGACCTATAATAAAAACCCTTGTAAAGACAATTTTTAACCAAATGAAGCTAAGTGTTCTTTTCAGTCCTTGTTTGTGCCTCCCCCTATCTCTATATTAGAATACACACAATTCAACATTAATAAATAGCATAAGAAATAATATCACAACTTCTCATTCTTATTTGTTAAGCTGGGTAAGCAACCAAAGTTTGTATATAAGAAAGTTCAGTAGTAATGTTTTTTACTCAGTAGTAGTTTCTGACTATACACAGTAAGTGAAAGTTGATGTTATAGTCTTAAAATATGCATTTACTATCCTGGGAATGCCCCCATAGTACAGCTTGAAATAATCTTAGCAGTTGGAGAACACATAGAAAAGTGGCCCAGATAGAGGTAAAAAGCAGTCTAAAATTGCCTTAGAAAGTCGGGCTATTTACAAAAAGAGATGTGTAGTATATTCACTGAATAATAATTGATTTCCAAAGACCCTTATAGACCTAAAATGCTACAAAACTTCAGATTTTTTTAAAATTAAGAACTGGCAATATAACACTTGATTTAATTAAAATAATAGATGTTTTAAAGATTATATCCACAACAGTTATGTTTGTTAATCTTAATAATGACTGTTCAGGAAGATAGGATGCCATTCATGTGAAAACTCAAGAAAACTCAGTGGCTCTGAACATAATGCCATATGTTCAGATGTTAGCCAGATGCCATAGCTAAAGGTGGGGTACCTCTTCTTGATTTAGTGGCACCAGTTGCAAACCCATTGCGCAAGCCGGGAGGTCCACACATTTACAAATGAGGAAGTTTCTAAGGCTAAGGTACTCAACGAGGTTAAATAACAGACCTGGAGTCACCCAACATCTGACCTGGAAATGTAGCAGAGCCCACAAAAGATGCTTTTTAAGGTTCTCTTATGAAAACAGACATTAACATCATTTTTCTCTTGAATTATCTCTCTGCTTCCCCTCTCTAATATTTAATGCAGATTCTTATGATCTTACATCCATAAAAGAATAATCACTTCTCTACACCACGTGTCATCCATTATTCATGATAAATTTTCATTGGTAACATGCCATTCTTGTACAAAACTTGTCTAGTTTCCCACTGACTGCTACATTTAAGATGCTGCAATATTCCCCCACAAGCCAACATAAATCCCTTTTCTGTGAGGTCTCCTTCAGTGGTTTTCCCTCTTCAGGGGCTATTGCTGGTCTCCAAATACCTAAACAATTGCCCTCTTTTCAGCCTTTGCCAGAGTGGTCTTCCAGGAAGATGCTGCCCCACGCCAAACCTAATAGGAGCCTGCCTCCAACATGGGCTTGGCTGCTGCTTCCTCCTGTGTTTATTCAGTGTCTGTGACATCTATGCCTGTTGTGTTCCTGGCCACAAACTGACTTAAAATATGTCTGTGAAAATTTTTGTCTTCTCTCCCTGCTAAAACAGTAGCTCCTTAGGACTCTGCCTGGAGGTATCTGTGTGTATATTGCCTAGCATGATGCTTTACAAATAGTAGGGGCTTCATATTTCTTTTAAGTAAATATTGGCAATTTATTCTGTTTATGTTCTTTATTTATAATGTATAATGTATTTTCATTTTTTTTTATTTATATATATTTGACATCAATTGTAATCCCCATGTATTCCCCATCACCATATCACCAGTGCACCATCACCTCGGTCCCCCATGCTCCCGTCTGCCCTCAACCCTCACCCTCTTCCCTCCCCACCAAGTGTCCCCAATTTGCCCTTGTCTTTTCATTTTTGGTTTTTGTGTCTTTATTGTTATTATGATTATTATTGTTCTTATTCCTTTCCTTGATCCTTATTTGGTTCCCTACTTAATACACACAGTTACATATAAATGCATTAAATATTACAGAATAGCACATTAAATCTCCCCATTTTTCAATCCCACTTCTAGGAATATACCCAAAGACACAAATACACTGATTCAAAAGATTACCTGCACCCCTATGTTTATAGCAGCACTCTTTACAATAGGTAAGACCTGGAAACAACCTAAATGCCCAAAAACAGGAGTGGATCGGGAAGCTGTGGTACATAAACACGATGGAATACTACTCGGCGATCAAAAAAGAAAAACTAGACGCATTCATAGGAACATGGATGGAACTGGAAGGGATTATGCTCAGCGAAGTCAGAAGGCAAAAGAAAAATACCAGATGGTTCCTCCCCTAGAAGGAATATAACGGAACCAAACGGTGCACTGGTGATATGGTGATGGGGAATACATGGGGATTACAATTGCTGTCAAATATATATAAATAAAAAAAAGAAAATAAATAAATCTCTCCCTTTTTGACATTATTTCCTTTTTTATGGATGTGAAAACCAACCTCTGCCAGTGACTGAGTAACCAGAAATTTAAAGTATTTAGTTCTAAATCCAATATTCCTTCTAAGTCATACTGCCCTCAGAAATGGAAATTTTTATCCCCTATGTAGGTGGCTCGCTTAAGTTATATGTTTTTTGTGAGGAACTTCTTTTGTGCCTCCAAGTCCCAAGAATTCCGTAAATCCTTAGGGAATAACTAATAAGCCACCAAGACTCTGGAATCAGTTTAATTAGTGAGAATGTTCAATATAACTCCTTTGCACAGACTCAAGAACAGAAGTCATTGTGCTTCATCTTAATGATGATCTATAGACTATTGGTTGGTTTGTGAAATCAATATATTTCTCGGTGTAAGATACCTTATTAGATTCTGTTGAGAATATAGAAATGCATCATATTCCTCAAAGAATTGAGAGTCTAGTTCTTGACAGTTTTTTAAAAATCACATGTATGATATAAAGTAATCAAATATCTAAGTTCTTGTTAGAGCAGGATTTATTCTAATTTTTAATAAATAAAACTGGAATTGGAAAGGGACTTGTCTAGTCAATTGGCTAGTGGCTAAGATAAAATGTAACTTAGTCAATAGTCCTGGATTAAGAGAGCATTTGATTTACAAAACAGAATATCTGTATAAATATATATGTATAGGAAAATTACAGAAGGACACATCAATGTGTTACTTGAATTGTGGGTGGGATTTATATCCTTTCTTGTGTTTATTATTTTTTTAACAGTAAGTGTGCATACATTCCTAATCAGAAATATAGAATGTCTTTCTGTTTTGAAGAAAATGGAAAGGATGGATCTGGTGTGAAATGCCATGGCAAGGTTAAGTTAGAGCAGAGTGATCTGTTGGTTGGGGCCAACAGGTGAGTTATTGGCAATCTTGCAAGGGCTGCTGCATCCATCTCCTGTGTGATGTGATGTGATGTGTGAAGAATGAAAAATAGACATTGTCTATAAAGCCAGGCTAAGAAAAAAAAGGAGTTGCCTGGGTTGTTTGTTGATCAAGGGATAATAGGAGGGAAAGAAAACATCTAGTGGAGTATGGTGAGGTACCTGAAAGCTAGAATGAACAAGATCTCAATGAGAAGGAAAGAAACCTTACCAAATGAGAGAAAAGAGGAAGAGATGCCAGCTTGTAAACTTGAAGGATGTTAGTAGCATTCCCCTGATGATCTAGCTTTCTCTCTAAAGTACAATATATGCTAATGTGTTGAAAAAAAAAAGGATGGGAGATGGTAAGATTATCAGTAAAAATTTAATCTGGTCTACACAAACTGCAAGAGGGCTGACTAGGTACCTATAGGATTACCTGGTGACCCTAAAGTAGTCAGGGATGGAGACTTCATATTAATAACTAATTTGTATGTAATCGTTTTTACCTCTGTAAAAGCAGAGGTAGTTGGACTCATTGAGGATTGTACTTTGTATAGGGGGTAATATAGGATAACCATAAAACAAGAGAGGTTGGCACAGGCTCCATGGGGTGTGGATGGAACAAGGACTGCAAATAAAAGTTAGTGACCTTAACAGAATAATTTTCAACTGAAAATTATGGAATACTTAATCAACTTTTCCAACTTTTCCAGGTGAGGAGGAAGCATAGTAGAGTTTTCTACTGTGTTCTCTTATAAAGGAGAAAAATACTTCCCAGAGTTCTACTTCGGGAACTTGCCCATATGTCATCCTAGCCATGACTTGATCTCTTATTCATTCCTGGATCGGTTCCTAATAAATGGGAATGAGATTACCTCGACTGCCTTAGACCAGCCCTTCATGGCTGACAACCAACAGTATCTACTACAATAGGCAAATAATAATAAGTTCTACTCTGTGGAAAGCCAACTTCTTCAGTAAGTTACCTCATTTGGAGAGGAGGGAAATACAGAGTGAGGGGAAATTCTCAAAAGAGGGAATTGAGAGAAGAACGGGGAAAGATGAAAAGGTATTTTGTCCAAATGCAGTCATCGAAACAAAAATTTTAATTTAAAACATTTTATTATATGAATAATGAGGAAATACCCACCATACATTGCTAAGTGGTTTCAAAAGGATCATAAAACAATGTGCATGGGACAACAACCACGGTGCATAGGTCACTAGCCAAAATTTGAAGGCACTGGCACGTCAGATTTTCTTACTGATTTTTATATCTTCCTCTGAAGTAGTTATAATTAGCTTTGTATACTTGTAGTTTCAGTTCTGGATGGTTTTCCACACTGGGTTAATAATAGCCATCACAATGAGGTAATGATTCCTTCTTTCAGACTGTCTGTTTAGTCATTATATTGTTCCTCAAACAGTAAATTTTCCAGACTTGGTGAAAATTGGTTGCTATTTTTTTTATTTCTAGTCATTTGAGACTGATTTGTACTTACTCATCATGGGCTTCACTCCCAGAAATGAATAATATATATTTTCTCTCTTCAGAGTATGTATTTTATTAATAAAATTTATTTGCAAAGCAACTTCTTATGTTTTTATGCACCAGCCTGAGGCAGTAAAAATAAATTGTAAATTTATAATTGCAAATAAATAATTGTTTTTACTTGCAATTTGGACCTTCCTCCAGACTGTGTGTCACCTGCTCAGTCATGCCATCACCCTCCTGACCAGGGGCGAAGTGTCCAGCAATACGGAACAGTTTACAAAGTATGGCTTTAGTTCATGTCCAGCCTCTCTTGTTTGTTGCTTACTTTGAATTCACCAATTACATTTTCTAGGTGACCTGAAGTTTTGTGTTTCTAAAGAATCCTTTAATACTCACTCCTTGCTGTGTTAGAATTTGTATTAGGTAGAGCTTGTTAGGTAGAGCTCCTTAGGACCAAAGTAAGAAGTAGGAGGAACTTGTTCACAAAGCAGTCTTTGCAGTGCATTGTTATTGTGAGTTGATCTATGAAATTGTAAAGGAAATCCTGTTAAGTTTTGGAATTAAAGGGTGTGTTTCAAGCAATAAGCTTGATGTGGGGGCAGATTCTGCCTAAACACTAAAGTGTAAGAAATAAGTGAAATTGCCAGTGAGTGAGCGAATCTGTTTGACTGATGTCTAGAACCTAAAGATGCTTCTATTGTTCACTTATTTCATTGATTAGTAAAATTATACAACATTTTATGGGAGAACGTGGTTCTAGATTCAGCAATTCCACTCTGGGCACATATATCATGGTCACAAAGATATTTGTGTACCCACATTCACAGCAAATAGTAGAAGGCCACATCTATGATGAATGGATTGGCAAAATGTAGTATTCCTATTATTACTATTCAGCCTTAAAAAAAGAAGGGAATTTGGGTAAAATCTATATGGATGAGCCCTGAGAACGTTATACTAGATGAAATAAAGCAGTCACAGGAACAAGTACAGTAGGAGTCCACATACACCTATAGGAGGAGGCATCTACAGTATTCAGATTCATAGAAACAGAAAGTAAGTGGTCGTTGCCAGTGTCTTAGGAGAGACAGTTGTGAGGAATTGTTCAATGGGCGTGGAACTTCAGTTTGCAAGATGAAAAAGTTCTGGAGATTGGTTGCAGAACAATGTAAATGTCCTTAATACTGAACTGTATATTTAAAAATGGTTAAGGTGGCAGATTTTGTTAGGTATATTTTACCTCAATTAAAAAGTGTTTAACAAAAACCAAAAATGAAAAGACAAGGACAACCTGGGGACACTTGGTGGGGAGGGAAGAGGGGAAGGGTGGAGGGCAGACGGGATCACGGTGGACTGAGGTGATGGTGCACTGGTGATATGGTGATGGGGAATACATGGGGATTACAACTGATGTCAAATATATGTAAATTTTTAAAAATTTATATTAAAAAAACCCAAATACATTTAAAAAAGTGTTTAAATATATTAGTAATGGCAGGGGGTGGAATGTTCCTGGACTAGCCTTCTTTATCACAGAAGTTTCCTACCTTCTTCATGACTTTATCATTATTCCTTATTGTCCAGTCAAGCATGATCTTTTATTGCTATTCCTATAGTCATAACCCCTCAGTCAACATGGTACCATTTAGTGTAAGAAACCTTTGTTATATGTAATCTATTTGAGACAGCAGACTCCTCTAACACCTTTCATAAGAAATTGGACAAGATACCGTCTTAAGAATCAACAAACATTTGAAGGTATTTCTTGTCAAAATTTGGATAACAAATTTGAAGACTATGGTTTATACATTTATAAGGAGAAAAAAGGTCATTCTTGTTGACAAGTCATAGTTGTCTTATTTTTAATTTTTAAATAGACTAAATATACATGTTTTTGTTGCTGAAACTTTGAGAATGTGAGTATATTCTTAGGTTAGGTAGAGCTACCCAAAACTCTAGAATCATCCATTCATAGCTGTCATTTTTGTGTTTCATTGCATGCTGTAAATCAGTTGTTTTTAGTGTCTTTCGGAACTAATCATATAGTCTTTATATGTGAGAGGAAAAACTGAATAACCGATAAAGTATTTTCCCATTAGAAAAGCTTGAGGAAGGTTGTTCAGTTTGCTTGTTTTGCTTCTAAATAAGAGGATTAGTGCTCTAGAGCACCCTAAATGAAACAGTTGCAGGGCTTTAAAGATTTCTAATAGTCACACTGACGTCCAGCGTCTTCTCAGGGGATCTGCCAAGGACAAAGCCCTACCTAAAGTCACTGTACTCCATGGTGGTCCTGTTAAAACTTGCTTCCATATTACATGTTTCAGAAAGGTGCAGTGTGCCTGTGACTGCTTATTATAAGTATGACTAGACATTCAAACTTCTTATACTTGAATTGTGCACTATAGCATAAAAAGGGAAACTTTAAACCTGTGTTTAATTTACAGAGACTAAATTGGCAGTATCTATAGTTTCATTACATTGCATCACTAGGATTACTGTGAAATACTTGAGTGTGTTATAAAACAGATTAATTTAGATTAAAATCTAGAGGAGCTAATTTAAAAGTATGTCTCATGATATTATAAATTGAGATAGAACAGATAATAAGCTTAAGTAGAGAATCCTTTGAAATGTCTATGATCAAAGCACTTCATGTGATTCTGAAGGAAAAAATGTTTTTCTTACCTTGTTACTGTTATAATTTATTCATTCATATCATTCTCAGGAATTACTCTCATTCTTATTTATGACCAGAGCTCCTGACATAACTGAATATATTTCCCATTTGAGATTAAGTGTTCAAGTTTGGGGAGTGCCCAAATCATACTTATCACAGGTCCATAATGCTCATCAACCTACTTCACAAGTGAGTTACTGAAAGTAATGAGATTTTTGGTAATATTTTTTTTAAAAATAATTAATTTGTAAGAGGAATAGTGCATGCAGCATGTCAGTCAGCAAGTCACTCATTTTGGTTAGATAATAAGATGGGTGAGGAGGATTAATAAAAAAATAAATGAGGGCGATAGTTCATGAGAAGACCATATGGCTGGCTCCTTGATTATTAACCATTTTATAATTCATATAATAGAAATGTTGATGTCACTGGGAAAAAAAAAAGAAAGAAATGTTGGTGTCACTAAAGTTTTTGAGAACAATGTAAAAATAAATCATTAACTTGGAGCTCACAGACTCAAAACTCTGTAGCTAGATGTAGGCATTAAAAAAGCCACTTTGCAAGCCAAAAACATTTTTTGAGTAGCCTAATAAAATCTAAAGAATGGTAATTCTTATCTAGAACCACTGTTGAATCATCTACAGGCATCATCTACATTGAATCAGTGTTGGGCGGTTATGTGGATTGCACTACTTAACCCACGTTTGGATATTTAGCAAGTCATTCTAATCTACTGTGTCCAAAAGGAACACTAGACTTTTGGTCCAATTTCCAAAATAATATAACTAAAACCAAATAATAATGATTATATCCCAGGGAGGAAAACCACACAGCCATTAAAAATCATTTTATTTAAACAGTTACATTGTAGAATTTTGTTGAAGTGATAAGATATTCATAATGAATTGTTACATGTTCTTAAAAATTTGACAAAATAATGTGTACAGAATAATTTTATTCATAAATATAAATATTTAACTATCATGTATAGATTATATGTATACTTATAAATACAACAATATGTAATTTTTAATAGATGAGTGAGGAAGTCTCAGTGAGACTTCAGTCTGAGACTCAGTGAGGTTTTCTCTGTTCTCTTAGTGGTGGTTTTTTGAGTGATTTGTGTTCTTGCTCTGGATTTTGTTTCAATTTTATAATTTTCTGCAGTAAGCATATACCGACTTGGTAATTAAGAAAAATACAGTATGTTCTTTATAAATAATTGCATGAATAAAGTCACATACTTCTTTACTACGTAGTTCATGTTTTTTATAAATTTAGATAGGCCTTATTAGTTGAATTTGAATTTTTTATCTTAATTGGCTGCTTAAATTACTTGAACACTGAAACATGAACCAGTTTTATTCTTTGTACTGTTTTAAATGGTTTTTAAATGGTTTTAAATGGTACTTAGTGTTTAAGAAGCTAAAGAAGTCAGCATGACTACTTTTTTTAAGATTTATTTATGCATAACAAGAACTGGGGTACAGGCTAAAGGTGTAGGGAGTGAGAGGATCCACCAGAGACAGAGTGGGGAGCAGAACAGGTGGATCTACTGAAATGTACTGCTGAGGGGAGCATGGGTCACCTCCCTGACCAGGGATCAAACTTGTGCTGCAGTGACTATGGATATCATGGTGCTGTGCCTTAACCCCTTTCTCAACCAGGGAGGGCCCCATGACATTACTTTAGGTTAGTCATGCTGTTTAAAATCCAGTGCTTACAAGCTATGTGCATATGTTTCCAATGAAGACTTTTGCCACAGCAGAAGACGACTTTGGTTAACATTTTGTGTTTCACTTTCACACTCCTGTTTATTCATCGAAAGTTGTTGGCCTGCCATGGTTTTCTTTTGTTTTTAAGAACCATTCCTTTATAGAACAATATGCTCCAGAGTTTTTTCACCTTTGGAAACATAGATGGTAACTCGTGCTAGTTTAGAATATCCATTTAGGTAGATCTCAAAAAGGATTCCTATACACCTCTGTCATTCACCTCCCAGCCCCCCTTGGTGCTTTGTTCACTGACCTGGTAGTACTGACCACATTTTCTTATAATTGTGACTGTCTCACCCAGACTCGGGACACTTTAATGAGTGTCATTTGTTGAATGCTTGCCATGTGCAGAAACTGCACTCCCCCTTTGCATACATTACTTCATTAAAAGTACGATTTCTGGGCCCTCCCTGGTGGCACAGTGGGTTAAGCAACGCACTATGAAGCAAACCGCAGCCACTGCAGCACGAGTTCGATCCCTGCCGCCTGCTGGGGAGGTGACCCACATGGTGCAGGCAGACTTCTCCTGCCTGGCCCGCTGCTCCCCTCAGCAATGTGTTTCAGTCAGTCTACCTGTTCTGTTCCCGGCTGTCTCGGGTGAGTTCTCTCACCATCCTGGATTCTGGCATGTACACCAGCTCTTGTATGCATAAATAAATAAAATCTTTAAATAAAAAAATAAAAGTACGATTTCTTCATCTTATAGATAAAAAAATTAAGTTTTGGTTTTAAATGATGTGAACACAAAATTAAAGAGAGAATAAGTGAAGGACAAATGTGAACCTGTCCCTAACCCTGCTATTCTCTAAGGGAGGGCTTAATGGTCCAATAGATGAAAAAGTGTCCTGATAGCACTCCAGCTCAAGCTGTCTAATCACTTTTCTAACCCTTACATGAACCAGATAATCCTACCCTCCCTTGTACTCAACATCCTCAAAGTATTTTGAGAGTATGTCAGTCTTATTAACCCCAAATTTCAAAAGTTCGTAGTTAATGTCGTAAATGTCTACTTTCGATTCTGTTTCTGTTTAAATCTTGTTTTTCAATTTTATCAATTCTAAAGTTAGAAAAAGATGTAACATTGGCTTGTTTTCTGAATGCCCTCCTTGTTCCATGCTAGTTCATAATAATAATGGTAGTAATGAAGCTTACTACTGTGTTAAGTGCTTCACAGTGAAATAGATTTTGTTACTTTCCCATTTTACAGACCAAGAACCTGAGGCTCAGTGAAGTTAAATGACTTACCAAGGGTGTGTTAGGGGTTTGAATCTAGGTTTTTCAGACTCTGACTTGAGTCAAAAATCTGTCTCTTGTTAGAGGTATTATTTTGAGCTAACTACACATACCTATTATATATCAGTTACTTAAGTGGTAATGATATTACTTAATGTGTAGATGTAGCTCAATTTATAGCAGAAAACACTTAGAACAGTGCTTGACACATGGTGACTGCTTGCTAAGTATTAAGTGCTACAAAAATAATAATATCACTAATGTTATTAGTAGTGACTGCATTTTAATTGCTGAAATAACATTAAACTATACGTACAATCATATGTGAAGGTAAAAATAAACCCCGCACACCATCTCCAACTTCTCAGAATTAACCACAGGCACCAGTTTGGTGTATATGTACCCTTCTAGAATATTTCCTGTGCTATCAGAAAGTATTTCTAAATTGTCCTTTCACTAATAAAATTGAAGTTTGAACTTTTTGTCGTGATCTTGAGAATAGGAGAGTGGTGAGGTAGGGAGAAAATTCAGTCATTCAGCAAATACTTACCAGATCCTTTCTGTCTCCCCTCTAAAATACTGAGGATTCAGCATGTTGAATTTATATTTTGAGCGTTCACTGATTTTCTTCTTTGGTTTTATTTAGGATATGATGTTTCAGCTTCTACGGGGTCTGGACTTTCTTCATTCTCACCGAGTAGTACATCGTGATCTAAAACCACAGAATATTCTGGTGACCAGCAGTGGACAAATAAAACTGGCAGACTTTGGCCTTGCCCGAATCTACAGTTTTCAGATGGCTCTTACCTCTGTGGTGAGTGAGAGATGACTGTTCTTTCTTTAAACTTACGTTCCTCTTCCATGCGACAGACTGCCTTCATTGTATGCCTCTCATGTTATTACTGCTCACCATCAGTTGGTGGATAGAATGTCGGTGCTTTTTTTTTTTTTTTTTTTTAATAGCAGTGGGTAGAAGGAAAACATTCTTCTTAGAACTATAGACACATCTGGGCTGATGTTTGTGGACAGGACCCATTGCAAAAATAGCCTGTTTCACTTAGCCACTAGCAGGAATCAGTTACAAGTTTCCAAATGCTCTTTGCCATGACTGTTTTAAGAGCTGCATATATAATGTGTGAGGAAAGCTCAAGGTCAGGGAAGAGAGAACACCAGGATTATTGACCTGTCTGCAACATCCTGCTTTGAGAAACAGCCAGGGCACCTGCACAGGTGTGAGAAAGCAGTCCTCTGAATATGTGGTACTGACTGTGAAGAAGAAATTAAATTTACAGTGGACTTGGATGACCCGTGAACAAGTAGCACCACCTGCCAGGTGAATCTTCATCCAAGCCAAAATAGACAGAGTAAACCCAAGAGCACTGTTTTGGCAAAGAATGACAATTATGATATCCTGTTCTTTGTCTCATTCAAACACAAAACCATAATAACCATTGACTTCAGTTAGTTCCTATGTCTTTTTATAATCATTGTTTCTGAGATGGGTTTTTATAACATTTTGCACCCAAAAGAGTAGGAGAGGCTCTTGGAAGTAGGCACTAATAACCCTTCTGTTTGAAAGACCTGTTTTGCATGCATAGATGCAAAAAGTTAAGGAATGTCCTGTTGCTGTGTTACTTATTTGGAGCAGAAATTTGATGTGGAAAATGCCATTGGTTCAAGGCAGCCTGTGGAAAACACAGAATAAAATTAGAATATGTGCATTAGAATAAGCCTTAAAAAAAGAAATCCTCTTGGATTTCTATGTCATCTTTCATATATTGTCCATCTTTAGCCTCAAAGTTGTTCTCAGTCAGAGAGAACAAATGGGGGAGGGGGTGTTGAGAAATGTATGGCAGTGTCTTTGGTTATCATAATGACTTAGGGGTGGAGGTAGCTGAAGGGAGACTGCTACTGAGCACAACAAAGAATTATTACCCCAAATTCCAGTAATACCTTAGCTGATACATAGAAATTTGGGAGGGGAATAGAAAATTTCCTGAGATAACTTGCCTTAGAAAAAATCCAATTTAAATAAGTATTCTGCTTCCTCACCTCTACCTTGGAAATATGGACACAACCTGCGCGTGTAAGATTTCTTCGTGTATGCCATCATTGTTGATAGAGTCTACTTGTTTCCTCCTTGCTCAGCAATACATCTCTTTTGAGAATACAGAGTACAAATGTTCAAAAGGACATGCCTCAGCTTTGGGCTGGGTCATGGGAAATCTTGTATTCTTATATAATCACATCAGAAAGAGTTGAGTCTGTGTGTTTCCCTGGGGGGAAGGGTGAGGATATGTTTAAGGGCTTCCTTTGGAAGTTGCTGCACATGCTGTTTTGGAGGTCCTCAGAGAAGCTTGAATAAGCTTTGTGGTTCTAGCAGTATCAGGGTTGCAAAAAATAGAAGAACTGGTCTCCTTGGGTACCAGTTAATTAATATTGAAGGAAGGATGACCTGAAACTATGACACTTTATTTTTTTTTATGTAATTTTTTTAAATATAAATTTTTTAATTTACATATATTTGACATCAATTGTAATCCCCATGTATTCCCCATCACCGTAACACCAGTGCACCATCACCTCAGTCCCCCGTGCTCTCGTCTGTCCTCCACCCTTCCCCTCTTCCCTCCCCACCAAGTGTATGACACTTTATTTTTATTCCCCAAGTGGACACTAAAAAACATAGAAACAGGAAATCCATTTGGTTTTTGTTTTGATTTTTTTTTTTTTTTTGCTTACTAAATTTCAGAATGATAACCCAGCTTCTGCATAACATCAGTTAACATTCCAGTGTTACTGAAAGTTGATATGTTCAGACAGGAAAATGTGAACAGATTATTTCATAGAAGAAAGGGGAAAGGCAACCATAATTACCTGATTTTTTGATATCTAATTTGTATTGCATAGTCAGTGTTTCTTATGGTGACAAAGAGTAAAAAATATTAGCAAATGGAAACTACTCGAAAAAATTCAGACTTTATTTGAGAGAATGATAGTTGAAATTTAATATTAGTAATAAAGGGTGTAATTCCTGCAGGATATTGCATTAAAATTTTTTCCCTGCTTTATATTTTTTTATTTAGTGGAAAAATTCATTTAGTATAATGATGTATTGGTTTACATACACATGGTAACAAAGGCTTGGAATTATTTTCAGAGTGAACTGGTATTTATTTTTAGTATTTCTTGAAGAGAAAAAGAATACACTCTGCTTCCTGGAAATACACATTTTTTGGTGGATTATGTCATATAGGAACTGGGAATCAACTTCATTTGTGGAATGTTAAAGGAATTACTAGCTCACTGATTCAAATCTAACATCTTATAGCCATGTAAAATGTTAATATATAAAAGCATTAAATGTTAATACCTACCTTCCAAAGTCTGACTTAAATGGTCTCTCCTGGTATACCCAACAGAAATTAGTCCCTCTTTCCTCCTCAGTTTTTCCAGATGTCTTATATAATAATTTGAGGGGTTTAATTTATCAGGCTTCAAGCTTCTTGAAGGAGTTGACTTTTGAGGTCGAAATTAATTTAGGACACCCTTTGTAAATCTGGACCACAGTTGCTGCTCTAGGTGTGTGGCTTAGAGCCAAATGACTTAGCATCTCTTCATCTGATAATGGAGGGTTAAGTGCCCTTAAGTGCCTAACCATGCCTCCTCCATGATACTGAAGTTTCCTTGGAGAATATTGTGTTCTTGCTGTTCAATATATATACCCATACAGAGTAAGAGTTGATTTTACTGATTTATTAAGAGGTTGTAGAGCTAAATAATGAGTGGTCACAATGTATGCCTTAGATCGAGATAAATAGGGCCCTAGCCTGGGTCTTATGCCTCAGAGGAACTTGTACTTGCCCTGTTCCAGCCAGGCCTCCCTTCATGGGCCATGCCATCCAGAATGCCAAGGACACATGTTGTCTAGAATCTGAGACCCCTGCCACACTCACCTATACCGCACTTGGGGCATTGAAATTCTAGAACTACATAGGCTCTTCTCAGGCCTTTTTACCTAATGGCAGATTGTGTCAGTTGTGTGTTCATTCACCCTGAAGGGGCAGTTATTTGCAGGTGAATTTATGGGCAGTGTGAGCATGTGACCTAGATTCATTTGAGTGTGAGACTGTGGTGTGAAAAAGATCTGGGAATGTTGAGAAGTGAAGTCTGTTGTACTTAGCACCTGATGTAGGTTATTTTGATCAGAAGAGATTCTCTGAAACTGAAAATCAACTTCCATGACTTGCACTGAAATGCTTCATTGTGGAGAAGCAAAGAGAACATGTTATAGGGAGGTTCTTCCCATTGTAAATAAGTGATATGCAAGAATCATGACTCACACAGTTATATAATCTCTGTGGCAGAGATGTTTCAAGAATATATGTTTACTCACCAGAATGACGACAAGACTAAAATTATATTTTGTCATTCTAAAGGCAACATTTCTAAGTAATTCCCATGTCAAATGCAGTGTGTTGTGCGGCTCAATTTTTGGTCTATCAAAATAAGAGCAAAATGGAGACCAACTGCTCAGCAGGCAGTTTTGGATGATTGTGCACACAGGAATGACAGGGAGAGTCTCAGAACAAGCCTGGATACCACCAGAAAGGTAGCTTAGAGAGGGAAAAATCAAAAGATTTTTGTTTATTATGCATTGAATCATATAGCATGCAGGGCAACACTGTTGCCAGTAGATTTGGTGTTTGGGGAACTTCTTATTAATCATTTCATTTTAAAAGTGGGGAAACTGAGATACAGGTAGTTTTTTACCAGGTTCAGTCTCAGTTCACCAAATGATTGTAAAAGACCTGGAGAATCCAATTTTTTTATTCTGGCTCTCACCCTCCACCACCATTCCTTTCTTCCTTCTGCTCTGCCATGGACTCCAAGACCTCAGGGCCTGTGAAACTATGTCCTGTGCAAGTTGCGTTCTACAAAGGCTATCAAGAGTTTCCACTAGTGTTCAGTAGTCCATTTTTAAAAAATATTTCTTGTCTTGTTAAAATTTTAATTCAAAACAGCTAGCTTGTGCCACATTTTTACACAATAGGTAACACGGACACATAAACATGTACTACCTGGTTAACTCACTTTTCATGTAGATCTCAGTGTAATACTTCTGTGCAATTGTACACACTTGAACATCTTATAAATGTATCATGACTTAGGAAAAATAAAGCATTCTCTTGATTGATGTCTCTGTGTGTTCACTACTTTAAAATCACCCAAAGACACAGTCCTATGCATGGTGCTGCACTTTGAGTTATGGTACACACTCTGCCGTGGCCAGAGAGAAGACTGTTCCTTGTGGTGCCTCAGTAACTTCACACTCCAGGATAAAGTTCAGGACTTAAGCCTTTTCTGTTCTGCAGTGAGCAGTATTACAGTGATATTTCATTGTATTTAGAGGATCTTTATGCAATCATTAGATGAAAGGTAAAGTTAGCATTTTTCTTCCAGATGTCTATGCCCAACACATGTAGTTTGGAGAAAATGTTCACTCTGTACCATAATGGAAGAGTGAGAATGTTTTCCTATCTTTTAGTGACTTAGTAAAATTCTCATTAAGTGAATTGCATTTCCCCTCCTCTGAAGTTCTTTTTTCCCATGTCATCTTCCCTATTAAAAAACAAACATGTTCTGAAAACATCTTCTACTCTGTGGAAATGACTAAAACCCACAAGTAAGTAGTAAATATGGGAAGACTTTTCTTAGAGGCAACTTTACAAGTTGCAAAAATCCACTTGGGGATTTTTTTATATGGAACTTTTAAGATTCCCCAAGTTGCTGACTTAATATCATTAATTATGAATGAATACTTTAAATATCTAATTGCTTACAGCCTCTTCTCATGCCTCTAGCAATAGAGGATTTTCTAGACTATTCTCCAAATTGGTAGCATTTAGTAAGCACTTAAGAAACTGGATTCAGAAACTTTTTGATAAGACTAGAAGATAAAATTAATAAAAAGAAGCTCTAGCATTTAGTTAAAATTTTTTGATCACTTACCATGTGTCAGGCACCGTTAATGAACCTGAGAGATCCTGGCGAATAGAAATGGATAAGGTCTTTGCTCTTATAATCAGAACCAAAATTAGATGTTAATCATAGTCACACAGTGAACTGTATAGCTAAAAATAGAGGTAAGTGCTATAAAGGAACACAGTTCTATGAGGCCATATAACTCATTAGGCTGGGATCAGGGAAGCCCTCCCTACTGTCTCATGCCAGGATGTGAGATGCTCAGAAGTCACCAGCATCCTCTCTCTGTGCTGCCTGGATGTGGCCCCATGGATGCTTGCATCATGCAATCTGGGCTTACTTTCTGCTTGTGTTTGGAATAACTCATTGTCCAGGATTCAGTTGGCACCACCAAGTGACAAAGTGAAGCAGGACCAGACATTGGAGAACAATGTCATCTTTTACAGGGGAAAATAAATTGTTTATGCTTGTTTCCTCTTCGTGCATGTTGTATTTACTATGGAGACCTGGCAGGGTTTATGCCTGGGCTTAGACAGCCGAGTTACTCCCACAGAAGCCTGCAAACGCTGCCAGTGCATACTGAGTAAATCAAACCAAGAGTATTACATGAGTATAATGGAAAAAACCCAGAGCCCAGTCTCCTCAGCATCTCCACAAAAGTGCAGGACACACCTCTGAAGCCAGAAAGGGTCCTGTGCACCCTCCCTGCTCTACATCTCCTTGTCATGACACAACCAGGTCTGTTTTGTGAAAACTTCCAGTTGCCAGTACATACTTTATAGTTAACAATGGAGTGTTTGTGCCAGTTTCGTTTTCACTTTCACCAGTGAGGGAAGTAGAACACAATGGGGCAGTGCACAGAGCTGGGAACAGGACACGTTTTCTTTAGGATTCCCATGGCTGGGTACGTGGAAAAAGCGAGAGCCAAAACAAACATGAAAACCCATCCAGATCCTCTGTTAAGCATTCTCAGTGGTAATAAAACACATTTTGAGCTACCATCTGATAGGTTAACTCTGCCTCCACAGTGAAGGCAAACACTGAAGACCACTGGGAGAATTTCTCCCATTTATAAAGATAATGTATTCCATACTGTACAGAAAGCTGCTGAAGGTGTGTGCGCCTCTGTATGAGTATTTGTATACCAAGTATACTTGTGAAGTAAATCAAACGTTCTTTATTTATAAAAGATAATCATTCATTTGACTCACCTAATTCTAGCTCCATCATAAATGCTCACTGTTGCAAATTAATTCTAGATAAAACAGGTTTTTTTTTCTTTTTTTTTTAAAGATTTATTTATTTATGCATACAAGCATTGGGGAACAGGCCAGAGGTGTGAGGGGGTGAGAGGATTCACCACAGACAGAGTGGGGAGCAGAACAGGCAGATCAACAGAAGTACACTGCTGAGGGGAGCAGCGGACACAGCAGGAGAGGTCTGCCGAGCCATGTGGATCCCCTCTCTGGCCGGCAGCAGGGATCAAACTCGTGCTGCAGTGGCTGTGGTCTGCTTCATAATACATTGCTTAACCCACTGCGCCACCAGAGAGGCCCTAGATAAAACAGTTTAACTGTAATACAGTTCCCTTGGAGGATGGTTCACTCAGAGAGAAAGGGCAGGATGTTCTTTGCTTCTTCCACACATTATTCAGCCATCAAGTCCTATCCAGGTATATTATACACTGGGTCTAGTTGCTTATTGGTTGTTTTTTTTTAATATCCCACTATGTAGATATACTGTATGATGACATTCAAATCTCAGAAACTTGAGGCCAAGTGTAAGTGCAAACACCAAACACTGTTTTAAAATTGACAAGATCAAATGCTTCCAGAGATGTTTTGCGATCTAAAGTTTTCTCAGAGATTCAGAAAATGGGAGGATGATGATGTTCTTACATAACATTCTTAGGAGAATATGCCTTTTTGCCTGGTTCAAGTTTATTATGACATTGTTTTTAATAATTCCAGTTTCTTTTAATTTGATTAACTGTCATTGTCTTAGGTTCATTGAAAGCAAGTGTGAGAATAATCTTTAGGCTTGAATCTAAAACAACATTTCTATAACTTAGATTTTGACATCTTCTGATTCTGTACATGAGCATCCTGTGTTTTATTGACTTACAGGGAAGGGTGGCAGTATCTTCATTTTGCCTGGACATTGATAGTCTCATAGTGTAAGTTCCCAAGTCAAAAATATATTATCAACATTCTCTTACAGTAGACATACACATTTTTATTCAAT
Source organism: Galemys pyrenaicus (assembly GCA_019455555.1). Lineage (NCBI taxonomy): Eukaryota > Metazoa > Chordata > Mammalia > Eulipotyphla > Talpidae > Galemys > Galemys pyrenaicus. The sequence continues at coordinate 2,920,559 of JAGFMF010011463.1, forward strand.
TATTGTCTCTTATCAATCCAAATCTTACAGTGTATTTCACAGTGTCTTCTAGTGACATGATAAACACTTAGTAAATACATGGCAAATGCATGAAACAAATTCTCATGATTCTTCAGTGCCAAAAGAATAGCATGCTGGCCATGCTCACAGTGCCAAACATAGAGCATGCTGGCATATAAAGTTTTTTTGCACCTTATCCCAGCCTCCCTTCTGTCCTCCCAATACCACTAACACTCAGACACCACCAAGCACACATAAATGCATATGCCTTATCCTCTTAACACCATCAATTTTCTCACTACTCTTTGAACTTAATCTAAGTTCTTTCACAATTCCCTGCTTTCAAAAATGAATCAATGAGTAAATTTCTAACACTGTGTTTTCCATGTTGCTGCTGGTGCTATTACATCATCAATTATAAGTATCTAAAGATTTTTTAAATTTGTTTTAGATGCAACTTTCAGCTAATCTTCCCAATTGCCTACGCCCCTCCCTGATAGTAGCTTGAACTCTGAGGGTGTAACATTTACACTTTGAATGTCTGTCTGGGCAACCATTCATAACCTTTAGATAATAATTGTGTTTCATCACTTTTATTCAAGATCACAAACTTTCTTATACCTCCCCTTTCTGTGCACTCATATTTTCTGTGTGATAGATCTTAAAAATTAAGATTTTGGGGATTTGGTGAGGAACCAGTGTCACAGAAAAAAGATTGAAAATGTCTGCATTGTACAGTGCTTCTTTTAATCATTTTTTGAGTCCTTAAGGAGATTAGGTGTTTGTTTGTGTTCATCTGCACAGATGAACAAAAGTTAAGTTCATTACTTTGTAATGCTGGATTTCCTTCATATTTCATTGTCCTTATTGCCTGTCTTACAAATTTATTTCTAAATGATGCTCCGTGGGCTTAAGAACCATTCTTACTATTACTCTTGCTTTTTTGTTTTCTGTGGGAATGGAAGAACATGATGAGTGACATTGTTGTACCCAGCATCTATAAAGGGTACTGATGATTTTTAAACTCCTCATAAATTTGAATGTTAAACTTTACAATTGGCTGTGGAAGAATAATCTACCTCAAGTCTCAGGGAAGCATCCAAAAGAAAGGAGAAAGCGTAGAATTTATTTTAGCACTGCTCATATATTTATTTTGAAGGCTGGCAGAATCTAAATGTGGAACTATAAATGTAACAACTCAACCATAAAAACCCCAGAATTACTGGGGAAAATAATCTGTACTGCTTTTGGTTTAGAGTACTAATACAAAGTTTTATCTCTATTCTTCTAACTCCTTGGGGGTTTTTTGTTTTGTTTTGTTTTTAATTTCTAAAGTTCTCTACCTCTTTCTTTCCTATTTTTTTTAACATAACATTGTAAATATTCCTGTGCCTTGAAAGTGTTTTCTAAATATTTGCTGGTATTCAGTTGATGGATTTCATAATGACGTTAAATACTATCTGCACCTTATGTAACACTGGGTGATTTCAGTGAGGTGGGTACTGCACATGGTATCAGTTCTTGTGGGAAAATATGCTTCAGTGACTTACTGGCACCGCTCTTGGAATGTGGCATTTAAAAGTACCTTTTTACAGTGGGAAAGAATTCTGTCAAGAATAAACAGTCTGACCTTGTTAAATGGGCCAAAGTCTAACTGTAACCTAGTTCCAGAAAACTAGCTTTTACTAGTTCAGAAAAAGCAGATTACAAAATTACCACTAAAACTTTCTAGCGAATGGAAAAGTTACTACCAAGAGGATAAAGTAACCTCAAATAATGATGGTCTTCACACATATTCATGAAAATTTCTTTATTTGGTTATAAAATTCCACTTTTGCAGAGTGGATGAAAGATCAGGACTACAGTTAGTCAAAAGCAGATTTCTTTTTCCTGGAAAGAGAAGACTGACTTCCAGAAAGGAGCTGTGGGAGGGGCTCCATAGCATAGTCAAGCAGTGGAAAACCAGTGGACACAGTGTAGGGAGGGATGGGTGACAGGTGTAAAAATTGTCACTGACTCCCCATTGCCCACAGATTTAAAAATTTTTGTATCTGAGTTCTGAAATGCAAGTCTGTTCCTAACCTCTCTCTCCATCCCTGCTTCCCCATCTAGTCCTCACTCTTCCACAACACCCCTGTGATCTTGCCACTCCAGACTTCTCTCCTTCTGCTTCAAACTACATGCCACTAGGGTTTGTGCCTTCATACCACTAGGTTCTCCTCTCAGCTTAAGTTGTTTTCTTCTCAGCCTCACAAACTCCTATTCATTCTTCAAGGTGCAGTGCAAATGTCACCTCTTCCCTGAAGTCAGCCTGATTCTCTAGGATCAAGTTAGACATTTCTTCTGTTCACTTTTGATTTGCCTATAGTATGGTAGCTATCATATGGCAATATCTCCATTTGTTTGTCCTCTGTCTTCAATTTTGAAAAGAGTAATGTTGGAAAATATCCATTTCAGCACTCGGTACTTGCTCTCTGAGTATTTATAGTGCATGTTTCTGTGTACAGTGAAATAGATTTCTGAGTAAGGGAGATTGGTGGAGGTTGACTCCTGGATGTATTACTGAGTGCCTTCCCCTGAAAGGAGCCTTAACAGGTTGTATCTACATCCATTCTGAAATTTTGGTACCAAGAATCAAATTTGTCTTGTTAGTCACTTCATTGTTCAATCCTGTGTTTATGTTTAAGTGCTATTCTAAATAAAACAAGGTCTTGATTGCTTTTACCCAGATTCATGAAATGGGAGTATGCTGAATCTCAACGATGCAGGTTGAAGTCATAATGTTAAATGACTAATTTATCAATGATAACTTAAATTGGGGGATTTTTAAGTGAAATTTAGTGAACACTAAATCTTTTTCTAAAAAGCAATATAACTTTAAGGAAACTATTATAGATGACTTTCGTAAAAAATCTAATAGGTAAAGTAGATTAATCCAGTACTTTCAAGTTAAGGTGTGGTAAGGTTTTACAATACAGCCACTGTAATTTTAAAATAAATTTATAATAGATTACAGTGCAGTTTTATCGCTTTACAGGATTCTATATTTTATGTAAAGTAACTTTATTTGGTTGCTCTTATTCTTACAGGATGCACATAAGTAGTAGGAAAATCCCATTTAGTACATTGTGAATTTAAAAGAGTTAAAGTTCATTTAACAACAGAACTGAGGTTGGAGGGTGGAGATGGTCTAATAGATGGTGGTGTTTTTTGGGTTTTTTTTTTTAAATTATCACTTGTGTCGTTAAAATAAAATGAAAGTTCTAAAGTCCAGAAAAGATGAGACTTACATGCCTTTCTCATACCTTAATGCAAATTGGTCCCTAGCATGCCATTTACTGGCTAATTGAGGTTAAAAATGAAACACAATATTTAAGGTTTTGATAAGATTAATCCATTTGAAGCATGAAAAATTTCAAGTGTGAACTTTCTTTAGTAATTTTATAGCAAGTCAAAATAAATGTTATGTTGCTGCTTCTATACCTGCAGTATAAATTGAATTTGTGTTTTTCATCAGTTTTTTCCACATTGTTGACTTATGTGCTCCTATTTTTTAAATTATCAATTTTCCAAATATTATACTTCACAAGTATTGTTAGTCCTGTCATATTTAAGAATATTTTATATTCATTGTATGTTTTAAATGCCCTGTAATTATAACATCCATTTGCTCTGTAATTTTGTCTTAATGATTTTCATGTCAGGAGACAGTATTTTAGAAAGAAATAACACTGTTTGTAAGGTTATATTCTACCAAATCCAGAAGGTTTTTCTGCAGTTTTTTCTTTATTCCTTAGTAGCATTTGTATACACTAGTCAGTCCTCTCATTAAGCCACCTTTAATGAGGTAATCATAATCATTAACAGTTTGGTGAATGAATTTTCATGCATTTTACTATGTGTGCATGTGCTTGCACTCAAACGCAGCATACATAATACAGGTTATTTATCCACTTATTTTATTTTATGCATGTGTCCATATATGACAGATAGCCTGTTTATTTTTTTCTTACCCTCACTGTATGATGGTGCACATTTTTACCCAGTCTCCTAAGATGGTATTTTATTTTTTGGCTGCAGTGAAACTCCTTGGCCTTCCATCTTTTCAACCAAATATTAATTGCATTGTAGAATAAGTTTCAGGATATGGCAGTACCAGGACAAAAAATGAAAAGTATGCACATTTAAAAATTTGATAATGTCAACTTGTTCTCCAAAATGGTTTCATTTCTCCTCCCTCCTCAGCAGAATGTGATTGAATTCTACTTCATCTCCTTGAGTGTCTTTTGCTTGCCCTACCTGTCCCTCCTGCCCCCCTAAGAAAGCACACTAAATGTTTACACTTGATCCTTTCCCAGATCTTACCCATGTCCATGACCTCAGCTTTTACCTCCTTGTACAGAGACCTCCCCAGTGGGGACTGTGTCCCCAGTACCCTCTCAGTGTGAGACTCTCAGCCCCTCTTTACCTTCCCATCTCTACCTGATATCACAGAAACTAGAGCAACAGAAACAAAATTTGACCAAAAAGCCATTCACTAGCTTCTCCAGCCTCCACAAAATTCGGCTTCATTTTCCTTTTTTCAATTTTGTTAATAGTAATCACCAAAACTACAATCATTTTTTTCTGGATCCATTTATATCAGCATGTGGTTATAAGCACAGAACACTCAATCAGGAGTGGCTTGAATAATTGTAAATAATCTAACTTTAAAAATTTGGAGATGAATCATTTGCCATTAGTATCATTTTTCGTTGGTGCCATCTTGTATCCTGTAACCTAATATTAGGAAAATTCCACTCTTTTCGCCTCAGTTGATTATGTCTCATCGTTTCATGGTGGCTGCTTCATCTTTAAGCACCACATCCTCATATAACAGTGTTCTAAGTAATGAATAAGGAAGGGGGCCAAGAAGGGTTTCACTGCCTCTTTGGTCTGGGAAGAGTCTTTTACAGAAACCCTCTTCAGACTTTCACTTATATTTCATCCTCCAGAACTGGGTGATATATCCCTTATAAAACAGTCACACCATACTGCTACTCAAACAACATCAGATTCTTGTGGCCAGAATGGAGAATGTAGGTGGGGTACATACTCGTCTACGAAACACCTCAAGGCAGGGGGACTCCTGTATGGATAGAAGCTTGTACTCTTGGTGCCTTTCAGGGGTGTACAGATATGTTTAGTCATCTTTAATAAAATATTTTATGAAATACAGTGTTTTGTCCCTCAGTGTTCCATGTATGTTAAAAGGAGAAAACTTTTTAATTTTATAATGTCTGTTAGGTTACAAATGACTACTTACCACACTATGACTCTTATGTTCTTTAATAATAATACATAGTCAACATTTTTGGGAGGGGGGAACCAAGAATCTCCAACTACTCTACCTCTACGAGTCATTATCTTCACATGCAAATTCAATTAGATGTCAGATGCTAAGGATGTTTTTTAAGCTTGGTAAACAGTAAGAAATGTTTTGTGTAACTAATTGCCTTTTAAAAGGTTCATTATGTAATTTATGTTATTTTATATGTTATTTCATGTAATATATTACATTAACATTTTTCATTTATATTACTTAAAAATAATACACTTTAACATGGTCATGTTTCTGAATTATTACTCAACGCATTTAAAGACATGTGTAAGTCTGGAGTTGCCTCTCTGTCTCTTATCTCACCCAATAAAACTAAGTAAATCCAAGAGGCAAACATTGTTAGACTGGGACAAGTTGGGATGCTGCTGCGGAAGGTGATTTTTGAGCCAGGTCTTTGGAATAAGAACTTGTTTGCCTTCCATTCAGGTAAAGAACTGGGGAAGGACAGACCAAAGTATATGTGTCGGTGAGCAGGGTGTTTTGGGAGAACGTGATCAAACTGCTTCTTTGTTTTCTATTTTGGTTTTGTTTTAGAAAAGACTCTAGAGCAATGTGATGTATGGATAGACAGGAAAGATTTGGCCTCAATTAAAAAGCTGCTAGCAGTGAGGGCCTCCCTGGTGGCGCAGTGGGTTAAGCAACGCACTATGAAGCAAACCGCAGCCACCACAGCACGAGTTCGATCCCTGTCACCGACCAGGGAGGGGACCCACATGGCGCAGCAGACCTCTCCTGTCTCGCCTGCTGCTCCCCTCAGCAGTGTACTTCCGTTGATCTGCCTGTTCTGCTCCCCACTCTCTGTGGTGAATCCTCTCACCCCCCCCCACACCTCTGGCCTGTACCCCAGTGCTTGTATGCATAAATAAATAAACCTTTAAAAAAAAAAAAGCTGCTAGCAGTGAAATCAATATGGAGGCTGTTCTAGGAGTCATGTGCTGGGGGCTAAATGAAGGCAAGAAAAGGAAAGGAGAGAAATTGGAGGTAGCTGTCAATCCAGAGAAAAGTAGAAAACTACAACCATGCCAAGGTGTAATTTGAAATTTACCTTTTATGAAAAAAACAAAAAATAAAAAGTGACATTCCTGTGGTCATAATTCTTCATAATGCACCATTGTGGATAATAATGTAGATAGATGCTCAAAATATAATAGCCACTATTGATGTAATCATTACTGTTTTAATTACCAATTGTATAAATACATAGTGATTTATCTTGATATGATTAACATTTCCATCCAAAATGGAATGGATTCTATAATAAAAACTCTGCATAAGACCTCTCCCTAGTAATGTGAGTCAGAAACTTGCTATAGTTTAATATTTACCCCAATTGCAAGTAAGACAAATCTGTCATACAATGACTTTTTTTTTTTTCATTTACAATCAGTATCTTTTTCTAAAACATGTCTGTCTTTTCATCAGGACTTAAGTGACAGATGCTTTAGCTTGTTGGGCCTAAAGACCTAGTAACATGGATATGTTCTATCTAATTAGCCACCTGTCTTTCTGTTTCTCCTTTTTCATCCCCATAATCCAGCTTTTGCTAAAGTTGGCAAATTATATACCTCACATGTGGTCATTATATGACTAAACTCTAATGAGGGTTATGTAATGTAAACAGCCACAAAATACCATAATTTACTCTTTTCATTAGAGAACACGCACCTTGAGGGAAGAAACTGGGCATCACATACATTATGCTCACTAAATAGTAATTGGTAATGATGAGCTACTTTTAAGATGTTTATGTCCATTATAAAAGTAATATATACTCATTATAGGCAAATTTGTGTGGTCTTGGTTTATCTCCTCCATTTTTATGGTTCAGCTTGTCCTTTCATTTAAAAAATATAGGGTTAGCATGGATTTGTTTTCTGTTTTCAAAGTTGGAAAATTAAAGTGTGGCTTAAAATAAAGATGTAAATAAAGGAAAGTGTAGAATACTTTTTTAGCCTTTTGTTAGATTACTGTCATTGTGGGGCTGCTCACCTTCATCTTTCTTCCCTCACTGCTCCTAAGGAATAACAAGTTTAGAAATTAAATGTTGAATGTGATTCTACTAAGAATCTATTGAGTTTAAGGATTTTTTAAAAACTAAATAAAAACTTCACCAAAATATCATACTCTTGATAATGCCCATGTTAGGGTCACATGTTAAGTTGAATAATTTAGGAAGACCGTAAAATTTAAAGCATTATAAGTCTGTTGTTCTTTGTAATATTGCTTTTGTTTGTTGTGTATGTGTGTCTGTGTTTTCCATATCTCATCTCATCAGGTATTAATGGTGAATAAATAGTTCACACCCTTCCAATAAGAATAAGTCCTTTCTTTTCTTTAAACAGTGACTCCATTGATGCTGTTTAGAATTTCTCCCCTTGTTTCTCTCTTCCTTCTTGCCAACAATTGTTTTTGAAGTCTTAAATTGATTCGGGTGTTCCTGGGATATTCCTTTTTATTTTCTACCATTTTCAACTAAACACAAAGAGATTTTTCTTTTTCCAAAAATCTTGCTTTGTTCAAGAGACAGTATGCCATGCACAGTGATTGAGGGAACAGATTCTAGGACTAGACCTCTTATTTGAAGTTTATCTGGCAAGCAGTGTGACCTTAAATAAATATTCTTTATCCTGTGTGCCTCCCTGGTGGCGCAGTAGGTTAAGCAACGCACTATGAAGCAAACCACAGTTACTGCAGCACGAGTTCAATCCCTGCCGCCTGCTAGAGAGGGGACCCACATGGTGTAGCAGACCTCTCCTGCCTCGCCTGCTGCTCCCCTCAGCAGTGTGTTTCAGTCAGTCTGCCTGTTCTGCTCCCCACACTGTCTCTGGTGAATCCTCTCACCTCCCTATACCCCAGCTCTTGTATACATAAATAAATTTTTTAAAAAATTTTTTAAATAAATAAAATAGGGAAAATAAATCATACTACTGTATAGGGTTGTTGTAGGAATTAAACAAGTTAATACATGAAATAACTAAGTATACTATACTATAAAGTCTTATATTCAAATTACATAGTAATATATTCAGCTCTGTTCCCAAACACGAAGACAGCTACAAAAATAAGTATAATCAACTAAACCATGTTCCTACTTATCACCATTTACTTTGGGACAACTCATATTAGAATTTAGGTCACTGACACCTTAGGGAGATATTTTCTCCTTTTTTGTTATTGTTTCTCAAAGAGAAACAAGGATTCCTGAAATAATAGATCAATGTAAATTTCTTTCCACTGTAAGTATTCTTTAAATAGTGCTAATGTTTGAGGAAAATAAAACACATTCTTTCTTAGAGCAAACACATATTTGGTCTTTGAGTACAGATGTGCTCAATTCAAATTTTCACTCATGGAGGAACATGTTGTTAAGAATGAATTGCTTAGGCAGTATAAACTGTCCAGCTTGCAGGCACTATCTCTCAGTATGAGATCTCAGAGTCCACAAAGTTAACACTATGTTTTCAGTCCTTGCTCCCTGCTTATTTTCACCTATGAGGCAAGTAGTTGAAGGTGAGCGAAGAAAAACTGAGATTTGACCCTATAGCTCAAACCTTCAAGATTGTACTTTTTTTCTTGCCCACCTGCAGGACAAACTCCAGAAAGATAAGGGGGAAAAAATTGTCAAGAAGAACATGTTCTTTATTTAATCTCTGTGGAAAGGAAGGTAGATGACTAAAAAGTAACAATTTCAACATTATGAAAGCAAATTCCTTTCCTTGCTGTAGTCAAAATGGGCCTTTTAATCTTATTTCTAGACTAAACCATTTTGTAATTCAGTTATCATTTTCTTTTGGGGGTAGGTGCTTAGCAGTTAATATTCAGACTGTTTCATTTCCCAAATAGGTTAGATTCTTCCCTAGTCAATAAGTGACTTATTTGCCATGGATTAAGAATTAATGTCACAAAAAAATATACACTTCCTTTTCATAGTCTGCTTAAGATGTGTCACATAAGAACTCTTCCAGCTATTAATCTTTCAAAAAAATTAGTTAAAAGAAATTCCTGAGGCTTTTAGCCCAACCCTTGTGTAACCTGCACTGTCTTGTTTTGTTTTACAAAGCTGGGCAGGAATGCCCCCCATTCACAAAAGGACTTGGTACCTAAGCTAATAAATCAGTGGCATATTCAACCAGCCATTCAGGGAATTTGTGTTTTATACAATAGCTTACTCTCTAGTTTTTGAGAACATTTGTCTTTGTATTTCTCTAATCTGCCTAGTGCCCAGTTCAAGATTCAGATTTAACCACGATACTGTCTCTGAAGAAAACATACTCTGGCTTTTCTTAGATTCAAGGTAAAGGTGTGGTTTGGCCACATAGCAATGTTGTGTGGAAATGTAAGTCGGGAGTTTCTGACATGACCTGACTGGAATCCCGCTCTCTTTAGACACTTCCTGCCCTGAACTTTCGCAGCACTTCTTAAGCCACGCACTTCAGTCTTTATGAGAAGCCTTTAGCTCTCTGCTTAAGTTTCATGTGACTGCCATTTTTTTTATGCTCCCCAAAACTCCTTGAGAGCAGGAATGATGACTTTTGTGTATGTGCTAATAAACATGTTTCACATCATTAGTGCGGACCAGAAACTGAGAAGACAGGTGACTGGTGAATAACTACTTATTAGACACTTCTCTTGGTGCCCACAGAACACTGTAGTGGAAATCCCACTGCTACCCAGATATTTTATTACTGTCAGTGTGTAAATGTAGAATTGTAAGCACTGAATACACTCATTAGATCAAGACATTTTCAGATAAACAGAAACCGAAAGAGGTTACCGCCAATTTTTCACTCAAGGATCTTCTAAAGGATGTACTTCCAAAGAAGAAAAATAATCTTAAAGGAAGTGTCTGAGGTGCAAGAATGAATGTTGAGTACATAAGTTTGTAAATAGGTCCAAGTAAATTGTTCATCACAGTAAATGTAGATTTATAAAACTCACCAGTTAAAAACAGAGAGAATGTTGGATTGATTTTTGAAAGAGATTTATTTCATACCAACTCTATGCTTAACACCTAAAATTTTGCTCCTCTGTTAGAGGGAACCTAAAATGGTGTGCTATTTTGGAAAATAATTCCATGCCTGGTTATATACATTAAAGAAATATGTGCATGTGTACACCAGGAGCCACATACATCACATGCATAGCAGCATTGTTTGTGATAGGAACAAACTGAAACAACCCAAATAGTCACAGAGAGGAATGATTAAATCGGCTGGTTCATGCAAACAACAGAATTGTACAGCAGTGACAATGAAAATGAATGGACTATACCCACAAGTAGTAACATGGGCAAGTCTTAGAAACAGTATTTAAAAACCAAATTAAAGTTGCAGCATATGTATAAACTTTAGAAACACGCAATCCTAAATAATGTTATCTTGTTATATTTATGTGATTTAACATATTTTTAAGGAAATGAAAAACATAAGATTTAGAATAATGCTTACCTGTGGGAGTGAGGAGGGGGTGAGAAGGCAAGGGAATAAATAGAATCAAAAAGCCTTTCAGAGAACAGAAGAGGGAGCAGGACTCTGAGCCCCAAATGCTATAATGTCATTGAAACCTTGCACTTACTTCCTTGGGCTCTTATTTAGACTCTTATTTAACATGGTCTCTTAAAGTTTTGCTTCATGGTTTCTGCAGGCCAGGCAATGAATGGAGAGTTTTGGAGTTGATAAGACACATAAAATCCCCCTCCATTCTTGCAGGGAATATGGATGATAAACAAGTAAGCAAATGAATATGTTACATAACATAGAACAGAGGTAGTCCGAGTTGCTGCTCTGGGGAACCAAGTCATAGTGTTTGAATTCATTTTTAAGTATAATAGTTACCTATCTAAGGACTTTGAATAAGGGGAGTAGTCCATATTAGAAGCAGAAATGAGGAAAGGAGGCTAATAATAAACTCAGGCAAGATAGCAGCAGTATAAAGAGAACTGGTAATAGGAGACAAGCCAGAGGAAGAGTAAAAGACTAAAATAATTTACTTTCAGAAGCTTAAAAAGAGAAAACTAAGTTATCTGGGAAATTTTGTTCTGTGTAAGTCTTCATTCCTTGTTCCAAAGATGAGCTGTTACAATTAGTTATTTTCATACACACACACAAAAACACCATATATTCTTTTCTTGATATTCATATCATTAAAATGTGATTTATTTTTAGTGACTCCAAACTTTTTTTGGTTCCTATTCTTTTTTTTTTTATTATATATTTATTACAATATCCTTCATATTTGTACAATGTATGGTTTCCCCATGAAATTCCCACCACCAATTCACCCATGCACCACCTCCGTAGTCCCTTGTGTTCTTCCCACCCCAGTCCTCCTCCCCTACTGAATGTCTCTGATATATGTTTGCCTGATGATTTTGATTTTTACCTTATTATAGTTATTTTTCCCCCACTGATCCATTATTTTGTTCTTCTCCATTCCTCCTATAAGTGAAACCATTTGATATTTTTCTTTATCTTTTTGGCTTATTTCACTGAGCATAATCATTCAAGTTCCATCCATGTTGCTGCGAATGGCATGAGTTTATCCTTTTTGATTGCTGAGTAATATTCTATTGTGTAAATATACCACATCTCCTTGATCCAGTCATCTATTTTTGGGCATTTGGATTGTTTCCAGGTCTTACCAATTATAAATAGTGGTGCAATAAACATTGCAGTAAGCATTGCAACAAACAAAAAGTGTACAGGTACACTTTTGAAATGGTGTTTTTGTATCCTTTGGATAGATACCTGGGAGTAAAATTGCTGAGTAATATGGAAGCTCCATTTTTAGTAGTTTGAGGAACCTCCACACAGTTTCCCATAGTGTTTGGAGCATTTGGCATTCCCACCAGCAGTGTAAGATAGTTCCTTTTTCTCCACATCCTCACCAACATTTGTTGTTGCTAGTTTTTTTAATATGTGCCATTCTCACTGGTGAAAGTTGGTACCTCATTGTGGTTTTGATTTGCTTTTCCCTGATTACAAGTGATGTTGAGGATTTTTTCATATGCCTGTTGGCCATTTTCACTTCTTCAGAAAAGTATCTGTAGCTTTTCTGCCCATTTTTTGATTGGGACGTTTACTTTTCGTTGAGCCTCATTAGCTCTTTGTAGATCTTTGTGATCAGTCCCTTAACATTAGTATTGTATGCAAAAATTTTCTTTGAATCACTGGGTGTTTCTTTGTTTTGGTTAATGTCTCTTTTGCTGTGCAGAAGCTCTTTAATGTGATGTAGTCCCAGCTGTTTATCCTTTCCTTCACTTTCTTTGTTTTAGGTGCTGTGTCTTTAAAGGTGTTACTGAGATGCATGTCATGTAGGGTTTTAACTATATTTTCTTCTATATATTTTATAGTTTCAGGTCTTATGTCTTAAGTCTTTGATCCATTTTGAGTTGGTTTTTGTGCATGGTGAGAGGTAGTAGTCTAGCTTCTTTTGCATGTAACAATCCAGTTTGCCCAGCACCATTTATTGAACATACTGTCTTTGTTCCATTGTATATTCTTTGCTCCTTTGTCAAATAGTAGTTGTTCATAAATCTGTGGATATATTTCTGTGTTTTCTGTTTGATTCTATTGGTCTGTGTGTCTGTTTTTCCCCCCAGTACCATGTAGTTTTAATTATTGTGGCTTTGTAGTATAGCTTGAAGTCTGGAAGTGTGGTACCTCCATTCCTCTTCTTTTTAGTTAGGAGAGCTTTGGCTATTTAGGGTGTTTTGTGATTCCAGATGAATTTCATCAACATTTGTTCTATTTCTTTGAAGAATGTCATTGAAATTTTTTTTGAATAGCATTGAATCTGTAAGTTGCTTTTGGTAAGATGGCCTTTTTTTTTTTTTTTTTAATGTTAATTCTTCCAACCTATGAGCAAGGGATGTCTTTCCATTTCTTTGTGTCTTCTGTTTCTTTTAACAATGTTTTATAATTTTCTTTGTTTAGGTCCTTCACCTCTTTTGTTAGGTTTATTCGCAAGTATTTGATTTTTTATATTTCAGTTATAAAAGAAATTATTTTCTTGATTTTTTTTCTTTTTCAGATTGATTGTTTGCATAAAGGAAGGCTACTGATTTTTGTGTGTTGATTTTGTAACCTGTTACTTTACTAAACGTTGATTATTGTTATTAGTTTTTCTTTGGAGTCTGTGGGGTTCTCTATGTATATTATCATATCATCTGCAAATGGTGATAGTTTTACTTCTTCTTTCCCAGCTTGGAGTCCTAGTATGTCTTTCTCTTGTTTTATTGCTCTGGCTAGGACTTCCAGTATTATATTTAAAAGCAGTGGTGAGAGTGGACATCCTTGTCTAGTTCCAGTTTTTAAGAGAAAGGCTTTTAGCTTTGGCTATGGGCTTGTCATATATGGCCTTTATTATGTTAAGGTATGTTCCTTCTATCCTGAGAATTTTGAGGGCCTTTATCACAAATGGACGTTGAACTTTATCTAATAGTTCTCAACATCTACTGATATGATCATATATTTTTTATTTTTATTTTTGTTGATAAGTTGGATTACATTAATTGATTTTCAGATGTTGAACCATCCTTGTATCCCTGGAATAAATCCTACTTTGTCGTGGTGAATTATCTTTTTGATATATTGTTGGGTTCTGCTGGCTAAGATTTTGAGTTTTTTTGTATTAGTGTTCGTTAGAGAGATTGGTCTGTAGTTAAAATGTGATTTTTTTAATCCAAAGAATTGAGAATCATTATTTTGTGCTTTATTTACATACTATAAAAGATGTGATGATTAATGAGGCCCACTTTAAATGTGTTTTTACCCATTCTGTGAATTGCAATATGTGTGAAATTGGTAGTGGTATCATTAATAATTATGCATAATAAAAAGAAAAATTTTTGATCTGTCATCACTCATTAGAAAATGAAATTCATCTGGGGTTACTTGTGATCAGAGGTGAATTTACTGTCTTCTGAGTTTTAAACTACATACCCCCCACTTGCAACTCCACAGATACATAAGTCATATGGAGAAGATATTAGCAACGTGTTCATATGGTCTTTTTTTTTAATTGCAGAAGTTACCTATTGTAAATGGAGTTGCTTACCTCCCTGCACCTTCACCCCATCACTCTTACTGTTTGGCAAGTGTCACTAGTATGGCCTTTACTCCCCCTCAATTTTGTATGAGCAAGCTTCTGCTCCAAGCATGATACTGTTATAGATACTCTAAAGCCCTTATCTTGCTTAGCTTCTGCTGGCATGTGGCTACTTTTCTTTCTATTGCTTATAAATATCCACACTGGCTTCTGTGACACGTACTTTCCTGCTTTTCTTCCTACCCATCTCACTCCTTTTTGCTGAATGCCCACTCTTTACCACATAGGTGTGCTCTCTGTGTGTGCTCTCTCTCAACAATCTCAACTGTTTTCTGGAGATGACCCCAAATTGGTTCCTCTAACCAAATCCAAAACCATTGTGCCCCAACCGCCTATCTAAGTTGACATCATCACCAGCAGTAAGTCTAGACCTAGCTGTTATTCCTCTTGGGTTTCTATTCAAGTCATTGGCCCCAGTGTCCATCCTGTTACCTAGGCCAGAAACCTGGAACTCATCCTAGATTCCTTTTCTGTACCCTTCTACCTCATTTGACACATGTAATTTCTCCTGGAAAGACAAATACCAGATAATTTCACTTGTATGTGAAATATAGAGAAACAAAGTAAAAGAACTGGCAAAACTAAACCAAAACAAATCCTAGAAATATGACTGCAGAATTGAGGCTACTAGAGGAGGGTCTGTGTGGTGGCAACAAAGTGGGGAGGGTGTCCAGTGGCCTTAGGTAAAGTTACTAGGGGTGCCTTGATATGGTGGGTGTGGTGTGGCAATATACATCTGAAGATGTGTGAACCTACTTTCCTAAATTATATAGTCTTGTAAACCTGTGTTACCTCAGTTTAAAAAAATATACATTCCTCCTGTGTTTCCTCCCCTCACTGTTGTGGTTCTGTAGGTCTTTCTTCCAGTGTACCCTAGGTCTTGCAGGTGTACCCTAGGTCTTGCAGGTGCCCCACCTTCAGAATCATTTACAGTTTCATCTTTCACAGTTACCAAAATGTTCATTCTGAAATGCAAATCTGACATACATCACCTGCATAACACTCTTCAGTGCCTCTCCTTCCATCCTCTGGCACTTAAGGTCCTTGTGTCTTATCTGTGCAGTTTCATGCTCCCCAACTGTCCTGTTGAAGCTGCTCCCTTTACCAGCCCTGCCTTTATACCTCCTCTCTAAAACCTCTACACTGTGGACTGAATGTATATGTGACAATTGCCAACAGCTAAAATTTATAGAGCCAGGCACTTTATTGACCTGAGATCATATAATTTTCCAGCTGTCTTATGAGGTTGGTGCTATGAAAGAATGAATCATTCAGTGATACTAAGAGTAGGCAGGGATAGGACAGCTATATCTGTGTTTTACTCATCATGTTTTTGTCCATGAAGATCCAACAAGTAAAGTGTTAAAGAAAATTTGTTTAGTTAGAGAAATTTAAATAGTTAAAAGAACAAATATTGAGCTTTAGAGTCATTTTTATTCCTGTACCAGTGTGTATTTTTAATCATGGCCTTGCTAAATTAATAGCAGTTTAATTATTGACTTAATCAAATCAAATTTAATTATTGACTTAATCAAATCTAGTACTTTGGAGAATGGCTGCCCGCTTTACATGCCAGGCTTGCTCTGCCAGCAGTCTAAACATCTTCCAATGGCAACTTAGTTTATCAGTTAAAATGAAAGAAAGGCTTCCCAGTCCAGCTGAAGTTGGTGGGATGATTCATTTGGCATTTATCAAATTTATGTACAAGAAAGATTTCAGTTACTAGTTTTAAATGCAATGATATATATTTAAAATATAGGTGCAAACAGTGAAGCTTGTGGAATTGCTCTGGTGGAGAATTGTTAAAACTTGGTCTCTCATGTTCTTTATAAGTAGTAACATGCTTATTTCATCAACCAGTGCACATATAGGAACTCCCCTCTCACCTCCCTGCCCATGCAAAGGCTTATAACTAAATGAGTTAAAAAAAATTAATTACATGAATATTAAGAGGTTACTTATCTATTATAACATTGGGCCACAAGTTGACTAATTAAAAGGAATTCAGGTTGGAAAGCTGCCACAAATCTGCTCCTTTCATTTAGAGGGCCACAGGCTGAAGCCAGTGATTGTGCGTGACAGACTCCGGGAACAATGGTGCAGCGCACAGACCGTCCAGATGAAGCATGCTCGTCTGAATTACACTGACGACGGGGTGGCCTACAGGCAAACAAAATGGTTAAACAATACATAATCAAGTTTTTATTTGGTATTTCCTGCAAGGCTGTACCAGTTGCCAGGGAGTGTACTGTATTTTTTCTTCAGCTGTATTAATTGTTGACCATAGCTGGCAGAGCACCAAAAAGGGACAGATAAGGGGGAAAATGGCATCTGGACATTAAAGCCCAAGTATAGTGGGGGGGAAAAAAAGCACAAAAAATTACAGCATATATCAGGAATTTTCCAACTAACGATGTGCGGATGTGGTAGCGCGAGGGAAAAAGAGCCAAACTGAGCTTGCTTTGTTCACTAAGAGAGGCCCGCCTGTAACATTCCTTTTAGCTGTGCATATTTTGGCTTCATTTGTAGAGTTTTAACTTTATACTGTGTGTGGAGAAGCTCAGTTGTAACTGGTCATTCCTAATAATTCTATGCAGTAATTAAAGTTCATGGATAGTTGTTATGTTCTTTATTATTTAGAAAAGCTGCTTCAAAAACCAAGCCTAAACTGAAAACTTTTTAAGTGATATGTCATTACTGTATAAAAGATGGCAACAATTATTTTCTTTGATTTCACAACAGTTTGGTTTTTTTTAAGACAAGGTTCATTTATGGAAACAATGTCTTTAAAACTTAGGATAGGATTTGGGGAAGGAGGTTTGGGGGTGGTGATGTCCAGACTGGGAGTGATGAGATCCTATAGCCTTTAAATAAAATATTCCCCAACAACGCTGTAAAACGTAAACATGTGTGATAGAGACAATCTCTTTTGCTACTTTTTAAATTCCATTTAAAATGGAAAAGTAATATATTAATATTAACAAGTTTGTTGCAAAAATAAAATACTGTAGTTTTATGACCTTAGAAGTCACATGTTAGTGTTTTAATTCAGTAATACAATGAGAAATCTCCAATGGAACACAGCTTCCTTCTGGAAAAATTGGTAAGCCTTGTAATAATAGTAATACTAAGAAAAAGAAGAAGCGTGTATGTGGAACCATTATCACTGTGAGATGTTTCTGGGAGAGAGAAGGTTCCCTTGCAGCAGGAGTGATCATTTTGTGCATGGCTCAGTGGTTATACTAGAAGTTTCTGGGGTTAGACCAGGATTTGAACTCTGGCTCCTACACATGGCTGACTGTGGGACTGTACTATCTGTGTTAACACAATCTGAACACTAACATTACCCTAAACTCTGGGTAAAAAAATGCAGTACCTACCTCACAAATTATTACAGGATTTAAATAATATAAAATATGAATTATAAGAAAATATCCTTAAATGAAGTTCCAGTCATTAACAATAAACTTAAGCTGTTAGTATAATATGGTCTCTGTTGTGAAGCTTTTGAGGTTCTTTTAGCCTTGCAAAACATTATTTCTTTCCAGTGTCTGCATTAGAGTTGAGTACACTTATTTAATTACCATTGATTTCTACAGTAGATAGCAGGGAACAGGTTGTTTGGTCTAATAAAGATGGGACAGTGGTTTTGATTACTCTTGAACATTCTTTGAGCTGAAATTGTAATAATTATAATAACTATTTTCAGATATGCTAATCGCTGAATTATTAGACTAAAAAAATAATGCAAAACAATATTTCCAAATAGCATCCTTCTTTGCAAGCTGGTTCTTAACTACACTATACAACATACTTTATGATGTATAGACTGTTCCCTGGTATCACAAAGACCAAGACTTCATCTCCATCTTCAAATGTTAACAAAATCTTCTCTTACTAATGTGTCATGTTTGAGTGAGTCTCATGACTTACTTTAATGATTTTTTATGCATGTCAACTACAATTTAATTCTAATTCCAAAAGTCTCAACCCTCTTGAAGGTAGGAAACATGAAATATGTTGGGATTTATTAAATTCTGAATATTAGAATTGCATAATTCATTTTATACTCTAGGAATTCAGTATGCTGTTCACTTTACAGAGGGAAGCAGTATTAATGACTTTCAATGTATAGGTTCCAAATGTCTCCAAATCTGTAAAACTTCTGATATTCCAAAACATTTGTTTAAATGAGTCTCTAACATCAGATCAGTTTTTCACAAAGTAAATCTTGTCCTGGAACATTTAAGGCCTTAAATTACATTATTGTTAAATAACATCTTTTGAGTAATTTAGTAAAGGCTGTAATAAAGCATATACATATGCAGTAAGTTTTTATGGTCTCTTCTTAGCATTAATAAAAGATTATTAACTCTTACCCCATCGAAACAGTAATAGCAACTATAATAATAAACTGAATATGGTCAACTTTAACTTAAGAACTGGAAAACTCCCTTTTCATTTCTACAATTGGCTTTTTCTCTCCAGCTGCTTTTTAAGTCAGGCTGTTAGCAATTTAGCCTGTCTTTAATTTTAAGCACCATTCTTCCAGTCCGGAGATCCCTATAGGAAGCCCCACTCTCAGAGGGCGCCTCTCATTGGCTAGCTGGGAAAAGAGCATTTCTGCATAAATTGGATGCTTCCTTCTCCCCTGGAGACCAAATATGCTCATGTTTCACAATCCCCTGGTTTGTGAGCTTGAGTCCATTGCCTGAAGCTGGAAACTTTCACTTTGTAGAACATAACACACACATGGAAATCCAGACCCAGTACGCCTGACTAGCCCGTGGGTCTGATAGCAGATTGAATACATGCTTCCTAATCCACTGTTTCTGAGTCACTCTGACTGAAATCAGAAACTGATGTGCGTGAGAGAGGTATCCTTCAAAGAAAGGTATTTCCTTTGTGCAGCTCCAGCGCACACAGAATCCAAGGGGTTAACCTGAGAGCTGCTTTGAAAACAGAGGCGAAGGTCACTGGCGGCAACAGCAAAGGCTTTTAAAGCCTGCGGTCCTGAGCCTTTCACCCTGCCTTTCCCACCCAGGGGATTGTAAACATTGGCTCCCAGCCACCAAGTCCCAAGCACAAAACTTCTCTGTGCTTTCAGCATATACATTTATGCTTTTTTTTTTTTTTAATGGAAGCTGGAGCAAAGGCACGTTATTGCTATGAGCACAGAGAACATGTTTCTGTTCAATGAAAGGGGAGGAATCAATCCTGTCCCTCTGGAATGTGAAAGCATGCAGATACGCTTAGTTAGCGGTGCTTCACATGTAACTTAGCTGCTGCTCTCAGTCTGACTTTCTCAAGTCAAAAGAATGTGCAGAATGCTGTCACTTAATCAGAACCCAGAAGAGCTCTTTTATCTGCGGTTTGTTAGTAACTACCAATATTACCCTTATCTCTTTGTCCTTTAGCTAGATCCAGTGCCCTCGGATAAAAGAACTGGTAACATGAAAGCACTTATTACCTTGAGCATTGCTTCTCCTTTTTCCTTTTTAAAAAGCAGAGTTCTTTAATCGCCAGCAAAGAAGTTGTGGGGATTTTTTTTCCTATTTATCTTAAAAAGTTTTCTTAGTTCTGGGACCATCCTTGTTTGGTAATGTTTACAAGAAACCAAAATGCCTCGTATATTATGTTGCCATTTACACTTGATTCTTCAAAACTCTTACCCTTGTAACTGATCGTTATAACCTTCACTGATTTAGTTGGATAAAGCAGAATGGAATTTCCAAAGATGTTATGTGTAACTTAAAGTTTTCCCTCTTGATAGTCATGATAAATACTGGGAGTGGAGGTGGGGGTGGTAGTGCCTTTTCATCTATAAGTAATTTCAGTCATTTGATACCATTTTTCCTTCTAAGTGATTTCTAATGACATAGACCATTCATTTTGATAGGTTCACATCTATCAAAAATTCCATCCCAGGAAAATTATACCCGTATCATTCCTTATTGTAATGATCTTGTTTTTTTCAAAATGATTACATTTTAGGAGTAGACATAAAATTATACCACTTTCTTCTGAATTGCCTACTATGAGCATATTTTATAATAAGTTTGGATGCCTGCCAACAGAAGGCAGTTTAAACAATGATGCTTGAATCTGAAAAGAATGCAAGACTGACAACAGACATACTGTACTACAGAGACATACAGGTGTGACTGTTTTCTAGCCTGTAGCTGCAGTTGGTGTGGCTTTGCTTTTTGCCTTTCTGTCTAAATGCCTCGTAAAGGTTTGTCTTCACACTCTCTTGTGGTCTTCATTTTCACTGTATTCGTGGAATCACAAATTATTTTGAGTTCTTTTCAGTGTCTTTCCAATTTTCCTCTTTAAATCTGAAGTGTGTGTGAACAGCATCATTGACCTTGAAGTATGGGTCCATAATGCAATGTTCAGACAGTGTCACTAAGCATGTAAAATTTATCTATTCTTGATTATCATATTCTAGAGTTGGAAGGACTTTAGAAATAATTCTTTGTGGCATTTTTATTTTATACTTGGGGAAACTGGGGGGGATCCAATAATACAAGATTTCTTTTTAAAACATAAGATAACAGAGGTTAGTTAATGGTTTATCTGGAACGAAAGCCTAGGTCTCCAATTCTCAATTCAGGACTCTTTATTCCACTCAGTCTGATACCTCCTACTACAAGACCATATATTGATGACCAAAGATGGAATTAATCAGTGACTGATATTTACATTGTGGGTGTACCTAAGTAGGTAGATGTCCACTTAAGTGATTATGAGAAGACTTGAAACTAAACAGGAGGTAGCATGAAGTCTTTACTTGTTCCCAAGGCGTTTGGTGACTAACATTTCAAATCATTCATCAACTTGTCACGCCTCAATTTCACTGTGATAAGTTTCTTACAACTTCTGTAGTGTCCTCTTTCTCTTGCCTATTTAACATATCCTCAAATAAGAGTGCCTTCACATTACCACAGTAAACTCAGAATCAAAGCTGACAATATATGCATGGAAGGTAATTGAGCACTGAATGATTTTATGACTTGATAAGAGAGTATAAAAATAAAGACCTTCAGGGTTATTTAAGAATTTCTGACAAATGAATTCTCATCTTGAAGTCATTTCCTAAACATTTCAAATTTTAAATTTATTTAAATTGTTCTTCAGTTTTTTTAAAAAAATCAATGCTTTTAACCTAGGAACTTCTGTTCAACAAACATCTATGGAATTTATTGTTTTTTAAAGACAAATGTTATATATACACATGAAAAATAGAAACATTATTGAAATACATAATGATAAATAACTAGAAAAAGTATCTACATTAGTAAACGAGTTCAAAATTCAAATGAGGCCCTGCCTGCTGGCCTAAGGATTAAGTTGCAGCACTATCACCCCTATAGCCTGAGTTAGATCCCCCACCAGGGAGCTGACCTGACCCATATTATGCAGCAGGCCTTTCCTGTCTCGCCCATTGCTCCCCTCAGCATTCTATTTCAGTAGATCTGCCTGTTCTGCTCCCCAATGACTCTGGTGAATCCCCTCACACACCCCCATCTCTAGCCTACACCCCAGCTCTTATATGCATAAATAAATATTTAAACACACACAAATGAATTAGAAAAGAATCAGAATAAAATGGAAAAACAAACCTAAGTGGCCCCCTCATGGACACAGTCATCTGAAAGCCAAGCAAGGAAAAAGTATGTCAAGTCATGGAGCATATCAGTCAGCCTTGCTACTAGATAGTAGTGCTTTTGAAAAGCCTGTGGCAAAGAAGATTTGATCAGATAGCGAAGGAAGGAGTGCTGATCAGGGAGCACCATGAACATCAGGCCTCCTCCTGTGAGCCCAGCCCATTCATGGTCTCAATCTGGGTGCCCCCATTTCTCCCTTGTTTGTGCATCTCTTTCTGTTAACCTGGGTAAGAAAAACAAACATCTCATAGATTTATGTTATAGGGTCTCATGCAAGTAATAGAATGCAAGATGTATATCCTACAAAACAATTCAGGACTGAGCAAAACAGACAGTATTGTTATAATTTTTGTTTTTGTTTTTGTTTTTTAAAGATTTATTTATCTATGCATACAAGAGATGGAGTACAGACCAGAGTTGTAGGAGGGGAGAGGTTTCACCAGAGACAGAGTGGGGAACAGAACAGGCAGACTGACTGAAACACACTACTGAGGAGAGCAGTGGGCGAGGCAGGAGAGGTCTGCTATGCCATGTGTGTGGGTCCCTGCCCTAGCTGGCAGCAGGGATTGAACTCGTGCTGCAGTGGCTGCAGTTTGCTTCATAGTGCATTGCTTAACCCACTGCGCTACCAGGGAGGCCCTTATTGTTATAATTTTTAAAGCTTCGAAAAATCATCTTCAGCACACCCTCATTGCACATAACCTCTGTGTGAAGTATTAAGTGCTAACCAAGTGCTCAAGGTACACAGTGTTAGGAGACACAGATTACAAATTACACTTCAGTGGTTTATAGTTTGGTAAGTGACTCAAATGTGGTAAAATTATCAAATACCCTCTAAAGAGCAATGATGACCAAATATTATGTATATACAAGAAATGAAGGTGAGTAAAAATTCTTGGTTTTCATTAATAAAACGTTTTTTCTCACAATACTCAGCATGAGAAAAATCACAGAAACTCTTAGCCTATGTTGCTCTGTTTAAAAATGAATTTAATCTTTTAACAGTCAAAAAGAATTTGGTCACCTCCCAAGGTAGAAGCTTCAACTCTTTTCATAGGTAGCAACCTCTTAATCTTAGGAAATGAAGAAGAATACTATGGCTCGTTTATACGTACTTATTTTTTGAGTGAGACTCAGCAGAAAGTAGCTCTTACTAATTAGCAAGTGCACTGTTTGAAGGACCTTCCTACTAGTGCCAGTTACATTTTGTTATGGGATGTGTTTTACAGAAGTGTCTGATTGCCAGGGCTTTCAGATGGGAGGGTTCATACTTGAGTATGAAGAACAAGGTAACGTCTTTCAGTGATCACTTACCATTCTCTTGCATCGTATTTAAGGAGTTTTTTAAATATAGTTAAATTGCTTCTCCATATTTGAAATAATTGTCTCTGCATCCAGGCTTTCTTTACATACAAAGTCTTATGTGTATGCCTGAGACTTTTCTTTGAAGAGGTTTACTCCCTCTGCTGGCTCTAACTATGAAATGAAAGCACATATATTTCTGATCACAAATTCCAGGGATGGCTTACATATGATGTTCTTTGCCTTAGACTCTTTCCAAAGTGTAAAATTAAAATTTAGTTCAGTTCTCTCTAATTATGGATATAAAATGGCCCAAGAATTTGAGAGGTGTTTTTCATTCCTTTTGAGGACACTATTAAACTCTATGAGACCAGTAGCCATTTGACATTTAAGAAGGTTTGGTGTGCAGACTTACATATATAAGGGTTCAATAAATATTAATTTCTTGATTGCAGTTATATTTTTATTATTGCAGACATTGTGTGTACTTTATTATAGGAGTAATAAATTGCCCATTCTGTCTAATGAAGTCATCAGTGTTTCCTTACTGCTTTCTCCAAGCCTTATTATAGTTCCAGCTACACTGTATAATGGTTGTTTCTTCTTATATTTGCCTCACTAGACTATGACTCCTTCAGAGCAGGCACTGTCTGTTATTTGTCTCTATAGTCTCAATCCCTGTCATCTAGATAGGTTGCCTAGTAAATGTTGGTGAATTTCACCATCACACTGCAAAAATCATCTTCCCTAACAGTCCTTCAGATTGTAAGGATAGGGAGCCATGGTTTGTTCACTAGCTCCTAATGCCAGCCAGCTCTGCAAATGTTTATCCACTAAATGAGCAAAGTATTGGGTTGTCAGAGAAGCCATGACACATTTTTTCAAGCAAAAATGCATCATGACTTTTCTGACAACCTGATATTTTTATAGTCATTCGGAGTTTCTGAACTACAGGGGAAATGGTGCCACATGTACACTGATTACTGTCCTGTAGCCCAGCCCCCCCCCAAAAAAAAACAGTTGCCATGGTTCTCTGTGTTTAAACTTCATTTCATTAAATTAAATTTCATTTCATCCACATTCATGGGTGAGTGTGAGTGTAGATTCACCACAGATAGACCTGTGCCTGCATGACTATGCAAAAGGAAGGGTGATAACAGGGGCTAATAGCTTGAGGCTTGCCTCTTAACAAAACTACAGCACTACACACTTACAGGTGCAGTTCTTTAGTTTCTATGATGCTTCAGATTTGTCTGTAGAAAATATCTAGTAAAAACCACTGCCAACAGCTTCTAAAATTTTTGGATTATTAATATTTTAGCTTAGAATCTTACACAACCATTTCAAAATATTTTGTTGTTATTAGTTCTCTATTGCTGTGGGTTCTGTTGGTTTTGAATATAACATTGAGTTCCCCTTTACAACATGGGTGGAGATCAATTGCCTCTATAATATTTCTGATGTAAGCAGAGAACAAACATAGTAGAGTTGAGTTTTCCTAAGAATTAAAACTGATAAGGCTCAAAAAAGAGGGGAGAATGCAAGTGAGTAAAGGAAGCCTTACAGAAAAATCAGTAACCTGATGCAATGACTAGTAGCATGAGTCAGGGAGATTATAAGTAGGAGTGAGGACTGAGGCAAACAGGAAGCACCTCAATCCAAACTAATCGTTGCCATGTAATAATGTGACCCACCTCGTATAAAAATGTGGCCTCAATGTTGTCACATCTTTGTTTAGGAAACACTAGAGAGATTTTTTGTTTAAAAAATAATAATAAATGTGAAATGGAGTCAGTGGCAGTTCGCAGAATTATAACCCCAAAGATAACAAGGTCTTATCAGATCTATAAAGATCCCAGTATAACTCAACAAAAAGAAAACCAATAACCCAATCAAAAAAAATGAGCAGAATTCATAGAAACTTCTCCAAAGAAGACCAACAAGCACATTAAAAAGTGCTCATCATCACTTACTGAAAGTACTGATCAAAACCACAGATTCCTAGTCCTGGAATCTGTGAATCTGTTCAGTTAAATAGCAAAAAGGAATTAAGGTTGCAGATACATTAACCTTGCTGATTGGTTGGCCTTAAAATCCATAGATTATCCTGGAAAATCTGAATAGGCCCAGCATTATCACAAGGGTCCTCAAATTGGGGAAAGGAGAAGAGCTGGGAGTGGTGCATGGAAACATGGAAAGATGCAATATTTGCTGGTTTTGAAAAAGGAGGCTGGGACCCATGAACCAGAGAAGTTTAGAAGCAACTGGGAAAAGCAAAGAAATAGATTCTCTTCTGGGCATTTCAGGAACAGTGAGATTCTGGTCAGATTTTCAACCTCCAGAAGAGTAAGGTAATGAATTTGTGTTGTTTTCAGTCACTATCTTTGTTGTAATTTGTTTCAACAGCAGTAGAAAACTAATACATCAACATCAGCTTAAAAACATATATGGGCAAACCCACATCTGTTGGCAGTAGAGAACCTATACGTTTCTGATTAGGATCACTGTGAATGACATAACTTTCTAAGTTGCACAGGTCCCATGACCTCATAAGCCCTCTTCAGTGCCCAAATTGTCTAAGAACTCTGTATAAATATACCGCTTAGATTCCTCCATGGAAGAAGAAGAAGAAAAAAAGATGCTTAAAAGAGTTTCATATTTTCTAAAACTCAGATGAGATGTAGTTTCTTCAGCAAATTGTGTGGGGGAAACTGCACAGCCACAAGAATGAAACTAGATCACCTACTCACACCTTAAAAATAAACTCAAGTTCGATTAAAGACGTGGCTATAACAACACCCAAAATCATAAGATACATTGAAGAAAAAACAAAACTCTCCTCAACACTGGCTTCAGTGATGACTTGACCTATATGAAAAAGACCAGAAATAAGTGCTGGCAAAGATAAGGAGAGGAAAGAATCCTTGTATACCACAGGGAAAATGTAAACTGGTATGGAAAACAAGGTAAAAGGTTTTCAAAATACTAAAAATAGATCAATATGACCCAGAATTCCACTCCTAGGTATTACCTGAAGAATGCAGAAAATATTGATTTGAAGGGATATATGCACGCCTCTGTTCACTGCAGCTCAAATTACAATAGCCATGTTAAAATATTTTATGTAATCCACATATTTTCATAGATATCATTGTAACCACTTCTTAGACAATTTATCAAAGCCCTCTTATCCTAGCAGTTTTAAGCATGAGAAAAGCTACCTGCCACAGGTTTCTAGAAAGCAGCAACATTCTTTGAAATATTTATAAATGGAAAAGTAATATTTCTTTGAATTAGTTCTGTGGCAAGGCCAAGTTCTACCCAAACTGGAGAGTTACTTTTCCTTTCAAGTAGTGTTTGCATGCAGCAACCACACAGCCCCAAACACATATGCACATGAGACTTGAGCCTAGGTGACAAGCCTTCCGCTGGTTTATGTTCACACATGTATCTCTCACTAGCGGATGTACCTAGAAATACTCTGTAAAGTGCTGGGTATTAGTGTGGTTCTTCCTGGAAACTGAGACAACTTGAAGAAAGCATGCAACTCATCAAGAACAAAGGGATCTATGTTTTGTGATTATTTAATTAGCAAGATTCTATTCCATCAGGGATTCTCTCCTCTCCTAGAAGATATAAAGACATAAAAAGGGAGAAAGAAATTTTTTTAATTTATTTTAAAAAAAGGAAGAAGAAAATATAAACCTCAGACACATATCAGATTCCTTGTTTTATTCTAGTGACTTTGAAGTCAGATAGTAAAATCCAGAGTGATGTCATCACGTCCAAAGAATTGCCTTGAGTTGTCAAACCAGAAAAATTTTATGCACAGTGTATGAATTTTTTCTTAATCAGGAACTATGTTATAAAATGGTGGGTGTTTCTCTTTATCACTCAGATTCTCCAAACTGTATTTTTTATTCTCCTTTTCCCACAACTCTAGTGCTTTGCATATTGCTCTTATACAGAGAATTCAAAACACCCTCTTTGCCCTGTATCTGCATAAATGGATGAGAGATGAATTTGAGAAAAATCTGACTTAGGGAACTGATTAGTTGGTGACTTCCTAGCAGAGATAGGGACTACAGAGAAGAACATGTTCAGAGGGAAGGACAATGCTGTGGTTTCCTAGGAAGGAGTATTCTGGAAGGATAGCTGTGAAATGTTTGCAGCAGAAACATACCTGTGCACACAGTGACTTCTGGTACCCTTGCAAAGCCCTGTGGTTGGGAGACTTTCCCTGCCCACCTCTGGATCTATCCATTTGACATCTGTGACCCCAATCTTTCATCTTGATGAAATACTTTGGGATACTAGAAAAAGAATTTCTTTTGTTCTTGTCGGCATTTCTGTTAAACCAACCTTGATGTGGATATAACAGTTTGGAAAGTATGATTATTGTAATTGGACTTCATAACAAATGTATATGTAAATAGATCTGAAGTCATTCAGTCTCCACAGTGAGAATGAACCCGAGTTGAATAAGCTTTGCTTCAGATGCTGGTTCTGCCATTAACTAGATAAGTGGTCCTGGACAAGTTACTTCCTTCTGAGTTTCAGCTTCCTTATCTTTAAAAAAAAAATCATTCATGCTCTTCTTGTACCATTACACTGAAGATTATCTAAGGTACCAAGTGAAGTCAACCCAGCAAAGTACTTTATGTGTTCTGTTTTCTTTCTCTGCTCCCCTAGCCTATTTCTTTGCCCCTAGATGAATAAAAACTAAAAAATTTTAGAGAAAAGATCACAAAATCTTACAATCCACCTGACATTGAACACTTCATTGTCAGAAAACACTTCCTTCTATGTAACAAGTTACTAGTGCTCAATCTAAATCCTTCCCTTGGTTGTGTCCTTTTTTGTTTGCAATTTCTTCCTGAATGAACAGATTGAACATACTGATATTCACAGGCATGTTTTCTTTATATTTTTCTTTTTTAAAAAATATTTATTTATTTATGCATACAAGAACTAGAGCTACAGGTCAGAGGTGCAGGGGGTGAGAGGATTCACCAGAGACAGAGTGGGGAGCAGAACAGGCAGATGACTGAAATACACTGCTGAGGGGAGCAGTGGGCGAGACAGGAGAGGTCTGCTGCACCATATGGGTCAGCTCCCTGGCCAGGAATCCGATTCAACTTGTAGGTACTGCAGAATGAACTATATCTTGGTATCTCCTTTTCATTGAAGGTCTCCAATTTCCTCCCATTTAAGGGAGGCAGCACCTCAGAATTACAAGATGTTGAAAAAGTTTTAAGTTTGGGCCTGCACTTAGGTTTTAAAACTCTGCTGCCATTTCCCTCTTGTTCCTGGCTCAAGCCACCTAACTTTGCAGTGCCTTTTTGTCAGTTTTCCTGCAGCCTATGTAAAAATGAACATAGTAACCAAAGAGAAAGAAAGCATGGACTTCAGAAACATTTGGCTGTTCACAACAGAAAGACCACTTTTAAATTGTCTTACAAATCTGATTGATTTTGTTATCTCCCAAATCATACAGATTTTCATAAGAGTTTAAAAATTTTTTTAAAGGAAACGATGAGCTATGCAGTCTGCCATATCCTGTGTTCAGAATAATTTTCATTTCTACTTATCTGTGACGGTTGAAGGAATATCTGCAAATATTTGCTTGGTTTCTATGGTGAACACAGAGAGATCAAGCTTGTGATTGTTTAGTGTCAAAATCAAAACTACAGTATACTATACTTCTAAAAAGAGACTGAGCTTGTTACTTGAAACAAAATAGACATTCAGCAAGCCTATTTAAAGTTTCACAAGTTCAAGATTTTTTTAAATTTTTTATATTTTATTTATTTTTTTTAAAGTTCAAGATTAAATAATACAGCCTGAAGGAAAACATGAATTCTTCAAGCATTTTAAAAATTCATTTTACAAAAATAAAATGGTCCTCACACTTCATTAAAAATTTATCTGTGGGGCCTCCCTGGTGGTGCAGTGGGTTAAGCAACGCACTATGAAGCAGACCGCAGCCTCTGCAGCACGAGTTCGATCCCTGCTGCCGGCCAGGGAGGGGACCCACATGGTGCAGCAAACCTCTCCTGCTGTGCCCGCTGCTCCCCTCAGCAGTGTGCTTCCATTGATCTGCCTGTTCTGCTCCCTACTCTCTGTGGTGAATCCTCTCACCACCCCCACACCTCTGGCCTGTACCCCAGTGCTTGTATGCATAAATAAATAAATCTTTAAAAAAAATTTATCTGTTAATTAAAGCTGGTGTTGGTGAGCTCTCAGATCTGTAAACTTAAACCAGAATAGAAACCTCTGTCTCCTTAAATTAAATTATTCCTTAAATTATCCCTCCTTCCCCTGTACATCCTCATTCTGCTGTCTTCTGGCTACTTGTACATTTGCTAGAATACACATTTATTTTAGACACCTGCTGTACACAGGGCTCTGCCAGATGCTGAAAATGAAAATTCTATTTACAAATTATTTGTAACCGCAAAGGGCTTACATGGGGTCTAGTAAGTATGCAGTGAATCAGAAAGAGTTTGATAAGAACTAGACTGGAGAGGATAAGACTCACAAGAATTAAGAAGGTTGTTGTGAGAGGGCAGGGCAAGGCTCACAGAATTAAGAAGGTTGTTGTGAAAGTGCCTTCCAGAGAAAGGTCCCAACGTATGGGAAGGCCACAAGGCATGACACAGCATGCATATTTGAAACCGTAAAGTCTGTTAGCAGGTTGAGGAAAGTTTTTGTGTGAAGGAGGAGCAGGCAACAATGCCATAAAGAAGGTGAGTGCCAGGTCATTGTGGGCAAACTGGACTTGAACTGGAAAAAGCTTTAGAGACTGGACAGAGGATTTTAAGCAGCATGCAGCTTTATCCACAGTTTCCCATGCAGTTGAGGGAGGAGGCAGACTTAAGAAAAGAGAAAGTTTTGTGAGTTTCAGAAGAAGACAGGTACGGATGGAACTGTCAGGAGCTGTTGACTTCATTGTAGTGGAGGTGACTGGGAAAATTTGCTTGCAGAGAGAGGGAATCTAAGTTGACAAGCAAGTTTCAGAAATGCAAGCATGCACTTTTGAAACTGAAATACCACTGTTAAGTACTAAGTGGTGATGTCTGGAGACAGTGGAATGTGTGTCACGTTCTCTGCAGAGTTCTGGATACAGAATAGACTTGAGTATGGGGGAGGACATCCCCACATGATGCTCTCCAACAAATGTGCATCATAAGAAGGCAACTGCCTAAGGATGTAGCTTAGAGAAAATAATTATTTAAGGAACTGGTTGGGGAAGAGACCCAATCTCACCCTCCACCCAGAAGTTATTAGAAAAACAGAATGAACACTAGGCAGGACATAGCATTCTTTATGTTACACTTAAATCACTTCACAGAACTCACCCCCCAACCCTCAGTCAACTCATTTGACTGGCTGCTTTTCCAATTTTTGACCACTCCATCCAGAACAAGGCAAGCGATCACATGTTGAATTGAAGTTTACTTAGACCTTTTAAAAGGTTTGAAATCCAGAGTAAAACCTTGTAAAAGTAGATCTACTTAGATAATAACAAAATGAAAGGGAAGTATAAGGTTCAGAAAAAGACAGTAAGTCAACTGGTATCATTTTAAGATTAGAAGCCCAGATCCCTGAACTCTGCCTCCATTCATCTTCAGTTGGATCACGACCAATGCCACTTGGACACAGGACCCAAATCTCTGTCTGCTGGGTGGCTCTTCCCAAACATTCTTTGTCTCCACTTGGAGAGCATACCCTCCAGCTCATGGTCCTTGAGCCATTGTCCTGGGAGGACATCAGGTCTCACTCTCTCCTGAACTTCCCCCTAGGCTTCCCTTGTCTAAACCCAAGAAGCTAAAGGCAGATTGTAGATACAGATCCACCCTCCAGGGTAGAGACCATCCAGGAAAAAAAAAAGCTGTCTGGTACAGTGCTCATAGCATGTTTTCTTACTCTTGAATCAGGTAGCCATATAATAAGACTGAGTCAGATAACATCTACAAAGTTTTTTCAGCATCTTGGTGAAAGGGTATATGAATAAAAGACTGTTGAATGGAATATTAAGTAAGAGAGGTTTACTCTGACATGTACTTTGAGTCAGAGTTGGCCTTGGCTTTACTTACTTTATCTTACACTGTTATTGAACTGGTTCAAAAAAATTGTGACTAGAGATCAAAGCAGTTTAAATAGATTCATCCACTTGTGTAAAATACTTGAACTCCCCCCCCTCCACCTTCCACTCCCCCCTCCCATTGCCAGATCCATTCAGCACCTCTAGAGGCTGTTAATACATGTAATGATTGTAATAAACATCATATTTGCTTTGGTTCTAGCTGACTCCAGCCACTAAACTCTGTCCATAGTTCCTCTTATTATCTTTGCTCAGTAGACAACTGCATTGTTATCATTAGATGCCACCTTTTTCATAGATTTCTAAATGTTGATCTTTATACATTGCATTCATCATTCCCCTCAATGTGTTTAGATTAACCATTACGTTTTGTTTTAAAGAATAATTAAATTATTAAATGTAGGGATATTTCAGGTAGAAGTTAATTGATTACACAGTTGAAAACTTTTCTTCATGTAGTAAAACTTTGACACATTTTTATCATTTTTGCCCATCCTTTATAAAACTTTCAAAGAAAAAATAATAAACCTGATTATATGTGATTTACACTAGTAAACTTGGTAACCTTTCATTTTTGCAGGCACAGAAGTATGATGATTCTTATACTTTTATATATTTTTGTATATTACTGTCAAATTTATGTATGACTGCCAGGAAGATCTGTTATAATTTGTACTCAGAAACTTGGAACTTAGATATTTTAATTCTGTGGCCTTACCAAAATTATCTTCATTTGATATATTGAAATTCTCAGTGACTTAAAGTATGGATTGAAGGATTCTGTGTTTGGGCATTCTGGGTTTTTGTGGTTGGATTGTATAAATAATATATATATTTTAGAAATTAACCCTTATCAGATATTTTATGTACAAATATCTTCCCCTGGATTATAGAACAAGGAGGAGGGCAGAGGATAGAGCATAGGCACTGGAAATTTACTGGAGTGTGAGTGAAGCATATATGCACATACACACGAATGGATGAGTGAAACTCTAACCCCAAAGTTAGATAGGTAAATGACTGACATTAATCAGAGAGAGAGAACAAAGTGTAGTATAACAGAAATAAATGGTATAAGTAAAAACTAGATCCCAGAATTAGACATTCTTCCTAACAAAAGCAGTAAGTACCTTCGTTTTGAGGAATGACTGGTAATCGAATTTCCCTATCTTCTAGGGATAATTGCCTTAAAACCTTGTTAATTTGATTTTTGTTAAACCCCAGTTGTTTATGGTAGGCATTTGCAGATATAGCCATGGATACAGTTGAGTCCTGGTCCTCAAGAACAACCACACTAGGAAAGTGTTACAAAGTATGACTTTCTTTTTCTTTTCTTTTTTTTAAAAAGATTTATTTATTTATGTATACAAGCACTGAGGTATAGGCCAGAGGCATGGGGAGTGAGAGGATTCACCAGAGACAGAGTGGGGAACAGAACAGGCGGATTGACTGAAACACACTGCTGAGAGGAGCAGCGGGTGAGGCAGGATAGGTCTGCCACACCATGTGGGTCACCTCCCAGGGTCGGCAGGGATTGAACTCGTTCTTCAGTGGCTATGGTTTGCTTCATAGTGCATTGCTTAACCCTTTATGCCACCAGGGAGGCCCCAAGGTATGACTTTCAATGGCAGTGGTAAGTGATAGCACCAGAACTGGACTCTGTAAGATAAGTAAAATTTCCATGTGTGGAGAGGAGAAATAAGAGCTTCTGTGGCTAGGACAGTGTCAACAAAAGCACAGCAAGAGTTAGAGGACATGTTTGTATAATTCAGTGGTACTCAGCATAGGCAGTGATTAGGAATATCTGGAGAATTTTTTAAAAACAGGAGAAAATGGCAAAGAACTCCATAGGCTCCACCATGAAGATAAGATTGGGAACCCGTGTTTTTCTAAAAGCCCTGTGGATGATTCTGGTGCACTATCAGAATTGAGAGCTAGTCGTATGGTCTCATTGACTAGGCTGTTGTGAGGGATATGAAAGTGCTAGAGGAAATGATACGGGGAAAAGATATTGGAGCAAACAATAACCAGAGTTTTGGTATTATGGATAGGTTTGTTTATTTTCTTTTTTTAATTTACATCACCATCCTCTCTCCATGAGATATAGCAACCAGATATCCCTTTACAAAATATAATCATTTGTGTTAATTCAAATCAAAGCATGCTAAATGCATTGGATAAGCCAGTCAAGGAATTTGTTCCAAGTAGATATTGTTGTATATCCCATCCCCGAAACTTAAAAGGACAGCTATTTAATTATCACTCACAAGCCTGTGGGTTGACTGGGTTAAACTGGGCATTTCTCCATGTGACATCAGCAGGAGCTCCATCATTTGGGAGATCATTTAGGCTTGTACCTTCAGTGTAGCTCACTCCACTTTCAGCTGAGAGCTCAACTGGGACTATTCAACTGGAAAATCTTAATGGACTTCTCACTGCATGCTTTCCAAGATCAAGCATTCAAAAATGCTCATTCTACCGGGCTTCTTATGATCTAGTTTTGATAGTTTCTAGTATTACTTCCACCATATTCTTTTTTATAAACATCATCAAATCAACTTAGATTCAATGGAAGGTCAGTTAGGTTCACTCCATCCCTTGATGAGAGGAGCAATGTATTCATACAAAGAGAGAAGGAAATTGATAGCAACTGTTTTTTTAGAGAATTGCTATGCAATCTCACTGCATCCAGTACTGTAGCATCAAAATACATAAAGCAGAATTTCAGGAAGTTTAGAAAGACATCACTGAAAGTCCAGTTAAACAAAACATTAAGTGAGGATAAAAGAAATCTGAATGATATAAAATATGTATATAGTAAATTTACATATTAAGTTCCCTATCTGACAATAACGATATACCTTCATTTCAGGCATCCATATAGACTGTCTGTTTACACACACACACACACACACACACACGACATTTGATTATACTCTCATAAATCTGAGATCTTACTGATATGTTTTCCTAACCTCGCAACCTGGCACGTTCTTAATTTTTTGTTTTCTGGAAAGAGTTGCATAGATGGGTGATTCTTATGATTTCCCACATTGTCATGATGAGAGCAATTTTGATGCATCCTGGGTGTTCTGTAGACCTTAGCAGTAACTGGAATTATCTTCTGATTTTCTAAGAATGCTGAATTGAGATTGAGCAGAATCATTGCCATACCCTGTTCTCCATGTGTTTTTTTTTTAAGCCTCTTGATGAAAAAAATTTTTTAACATTTTTTTAAGTCTGCTTGGTTTTCTGAAATGCGTTTATTTTATCACCCTAGTCAGACACACAGTCTGAGGAGGGAACCCAGGTTATGGGGTGATGTAACTTCCTGACCTGTCAGTAGTGAGTTCTAGTCATTTGTTGCTTTTTTCTCAGTGTCCTCATATGATTTATAGCAATTATTTCCAAAATGGATCTCGGCATAAAACCACCCAGAATGAGGCATTAAAGCACACAGCCATCTTCTCAGTAACACTCGGGTCTGTTTGTTATTGCAGGTCGTCACACTGTGGTACAGAGCACCAGAAGTCTTGCTTCAGTCCAGCTACGCCACCCCTGTGGATCTCTGGAGTGTTGGCTGCATATTTGCAGAAATGTTTCGTAGAAAGTAAGAATACCTTTTCTTTCACTCTGTCTTAGAAAGAGACTTTTTGGGTACTGAGTAATTTAAGTGTGGCAGCATGATGTTCTTGTTTCAGGTGGGGCTGTGATATCCAAGTGTACCTGCCTCAGGCTGCCACATTCAAGTCTGCCCTGAAACCTCCCTGTCTGTCCCTATGGGGTGGTTTTGTAGCTTCTAGCTCTTGGGACCTCCAGAAAGGAATGTTCCATTGCTTTTATAATTTACATTATTTTTGTAGTGGTGATAGGATGTGATGAACATGAACCATATATTATTTATATTATATATTGTTCTAGTGAAGAGATATCCTCTGGATGGACTTTGTTCAAAGGGGGTGGGCAGGCCTGTTAAATAATTTTGATGGTGAGAATTGTTGAAAAACAGATTGATTAAAAAAGAATAGGCAAAAAAAAGATGTCAGCTTTGTTTCAGAACACTTTAAATGCTGTTATCTGGAGGAAAGATGAGACATATTTGGGCACTATACAGAGCAGAATTAGTTGCTGAAAGGGGGTACTGTATTTAACATTTACCTAAAAAGAATATTGTTGTTTGTGAAATAGTGAATTCTCATTGGGTATCCAAGAAGAGGGTGAACCTCAACATATTGGGGTTATCTTCAGTGACTTCTCATGTGGGCTAGATGACCTCCATGCCGCTCTGACTCCAAGAGCTGCGATTCATTTGTTTGCATTTCGGGTCACAAGAAATAACCAAACAATATAATAAAGATCTGCCAGGAAAATAATACATATCTCAGTACTAAATTCAGCCCTGTCAAAATTAAACAGAGAAACTTAATCATAATCTAATCCTTCTTTGTTTTCTATTTTTATCCCCATGGGAAAATGTGAGTTGGAAAGCTGAGTATCCCTTTGGATGTTATGTTCAAAATGTAACAACATGACAGTTCAAGGTGTCAGGCGTTGCTTTTTTATTTGTTTATTTTAACTAAATGAAGTTTTGGGTATGTCAAAAAATTCTGGCCTATTTATAGAATTCATATGTAGATCACAGAATGGGGTCATGGCTGGGAGGTCAAAATATACAGAAGTTTCATGTAGGTCTACTGTGTGCCAAGTATAGCACCAAACCTTTTCCCTTATGTTACCTTTTTATTCCTCATAATAACTAAGTTGCATTAGTAATTATATGTGTGAGTTCTAATCCAGTGCTGTATTTCTACCAAAAAGGGAAGAAAGAAAGTAAAATAATTAAATTCAGCTCCAGTGTTTGCCAAAAAAGTTAAGTGGTATGGAAAGCGTGGTTCTTGAAGATTATGCTCAGTGAAATAAGTCAGAAGGAAAAAGAAAAATACTGGATTATCTCCGTTATAGGAGGAATACAGTAGATCAAGGAAAAAATAAAATAATAATGACATCAATGACAGCAAGACGAAACGAAAATAAACAGCTACAAAACTGAGACACTCTGCAGGGGTAGAAGGAGGGATTGGGATCAAGTCAGGGACGGGAAGAGCATAAGGGACTATACTGATGGTGCACCGATGAATTGGTGGTGGAAATTCTATGGGTCCTGCACCCAAAAAAGAAAGCAAACATTGTAAGAAAAAAATAAATAAATAAGGGGGGTGGGGCAGCAGAAAGTGTAGTCCTTGAATTGGCAGCATCAGCATCACATAGGACCTTGCTGGAAATGCAGATTCTCAGACCCGTCCCTGATTGAATGGATCAGAAACTATTGAGCTGGGCCTTAGCAACCTGTTTTAAATAGGCCTCCAGGTAACCTTCATTTATTGTCCAGGTGAGGAATCTCTGGTTGAATGTTGAGATCACCGAGGGCTGGGCAGTCTTTAAACTAAGTTAAGTGCAACTCCTAGAACTCTACCTTGAGATTCTGATTCATTATGGGATGGGATCAGCCATTCTTGTTTTTAAAATACCTCCAGCAATCCTTTTCATTAGAAAAGTATGGATTTCTTACTGTCACTATTGCAGGCTGGGAGTTTAAGACTGTCTTTCCAGTTCATCTCAAAAATAAGTGGGTGCAGCTGAGGGGCTGATGAGAGAAACGTTGACTGGGATTCCACTCATGTCTAGAATTGTCCTCAAATATAAAGAGAGTGCTTCTGTTATGAAGGGAGAGGCGATCAGTTATTTTACAATAGTACAAGATTTGTTGTTGTTTTTAAAATTGTATTTATTTATGCATACAAGAACTGGGGTACAGGCCAGAGGCATGGGGGATGAGAGGATTCACCAGAGACAGATTGGGAACAGAACAGGCAGATAGACTGAAACACATTGCTGAGGGGAGCAGTGGGCAAGACAGGAGAGGTTTGCTGCGCCATATGAGTCCCCTCTCTGGCTGGTGGCAGGGATTGAACTCATGCTGCATTGGCTGCGTTTTGCTTCACAATGCATTGCTTAACCAATTACACCACCAGGGAGACTCCAGTAGTACAAGATTTGAACATCAACCATATTGATGATAAAATCCATTATTTTTTTGAAAGATGTTAAGAGATAAATTTTAAGATACTAGTGGTTGTTGTTAAACATTCATTATTAAGGAATCTGCTTTGTTTTTTAAATATAGGTAGTCACCACTTATGGAATAATTGCAACCCAAATTTTCATTTTATAGTAAAATATATATATTTATATTACAACATTGTTCCACTGAAGTGGTAGTATAGTTCTGCAGTCTAGTTTACAGAATCCTATATAACCTGAAACATTTTATATGTGTGTGTGTATGTAACATGTTTTTTTAAAGATTTATTCATTTATGCATACAAGAACTGGAGTACAGGCCAGAGGTGTGGGGGGTGAGAGGATTCGCCAGAGACAGAGTAGGGAAGAGAACAGGCAGATAGACTGAAATACACTACTGAGGGGAGCAGTGGGTGAGACGGGAGAGGTCTGCTGCTCCATGGGGGTCCCCTCCCTAGCTAGAGGAAGGGATCAAACTCACGCTGCAGTGGCTGTGGTCTGCTTCATAGTGCGTTGCTTAACCCACTGCACCACCAGGGAGGCCCAACATGTTTTTATTAACTCATCAAAAACTATTTTCTATTTATAATGCATTTCTATGGGAAATTTTATTGTGTTTCCATCCAAGATGACAGGAATTCACTGCATTCAGCACTGGGTCCAGAAAAGGGAACTCAAATTTTAGAGACTCGGATTAATGCTCTTCTGAGGATAGCAGCACCAACAGCAACTGGGAAAGTGAAACATTAGAGAGAGGGAGAAATCCACTGATTCTATGTGTACAAAAAGCAGCCCCTCCTCTTAGGTGCAGAGGCAGTAAATCGAGAAAAAGTTGCCTGTCAGAGGAAGCAATATCAGAATCCAAGCACTTGTGCCTTTAAGACTAAAAGAGAATAAACACTTGCCAATCACACACCCTTCCTGGGGTAGGTACACTGTCTCCTAGGTAGTTCCTGCCTTTTCGACTGTAACCTTGAATACGGCCAGCCATGGGATCTGACCCTTGTTCCTGCTTAGTTCATGTTTGCTATTTCCTATGATAACACCCAGATATCTGAATGTGCATGCTTCTTACTTATGCCAGATGTCAGCCCCTGGCTTGACCTCGTTCCAGCTTGACTCCTGCTTTAGTGTTGACCCACCTGTTGCAGCGCCCAGTGGAGAATTCACAAGCCATGGGTTCTGAAAGCAAACCCCTTCCTTTTCTAGCCAATCTTCCTAACCTAAACCAGGCAATTTTGACACATGTCCACTCTGGATTCCTACTTGTTCCTAAAGCAGTAGTTCCCAAATTTTGTCATCTCTTTTACCAGCCATGTGGGTTTTGACATATATTTATGACAACTATACTATTATTTACCTTTTTTCACTAGCTAAATCAATGACCTTTCTTTTTTATCTCATCCTAAGCAAAAATATATAAAATCACAGGTTGATAGGCTAGTCGTTTGTTTCATACATAGTAATATAACCATATAACCACTAAAATTATTTTGAAAATTAGTTTATATTTGACCCCCAAGATCATCTCAGTGCTATATGTCAAACTTTGAAAACCCTATCACAGGTGTTTCATTCAAGCTACAAAAAACTTATTAAATGACTACTATTTACAAAGCCCCTATCAAGAGGGGCAATTTAAATCTTTGTAGAGGAGAGAGACATTGTATGGCCAGTTAGTTAACCAGACCTGGGACAAGAGCTCTGAAGAAGTTCACCCACAGTGAGTGGGTATAATCAGAAGACTATTTCTAAAAAAGGAAAGAGATTTTTCAGTGAAAAGCTAGAAGTCAGCCTTAATCTTCTGGGAGTTCACATTCTAGTTGTTAACATTGAGGAATAATCATTTATGCTTTGGCAAGGCTGACCACCCTCTATAATTTAGGGAGAAGAGAAGCGGAGGGAGTTCACACTTGCCTGTCATATGATAGACCCAGGCCAGGCCTTCCCATGCTTTATCTCATTAAATCCACATTCTAAGGACTATTATCCAGGCTTTCCAGATAATAAACTAGAGCTATCCACAAGGAGAGTAAAAAAACTTGCCCGTGGGCACATAGTCCTTAAATGGCAGGTCTGCCCCAACTTTTGATTATTCTACCCCGCCCTTGCTGTTGTTTAACCTACTAGACCCTCTTTTTTTCCCCTGAAATGTTTTATGTGTTATTACAATGTAGAGGCAATGATAGTTCAGAGGGGCCAAGAAGCAAACCATACACATAATAGCTTTGATTTCCAATTGCTCTTACATTGTAAAGGTTGACCAGTTATCTGTGATACTACTAAACACAATGTCTTCTCTTCTAAAATGAATAGCTGAAAACATGAACACAGTACAACAGATCTTATGGCAGATGGTTGACAAAGAGCCAGGGAGTTTAATACCATCTGCCAGTATTATCTGAGTTTAATAATTGCCCACACTGACCCACAGAATGGTAAGAGCTGGATATTTTATCTCCTTCCTTTAGCTCTTTGTCCATGGTAATCCATCTTTACTCTATACTGAGTTATATTCTAATAATTAAAAAATATTGCTCAGTAGATAACTAACCAGCTTGAGGGTTGGAAGGAGGTGGGATCAGATGGAATGGACATATAGAAGAGATAGATTGATTTTTAACTTAGCAAAATTAACTCTTGGTCACCTTGTGGTCCTAATCAGAACTGTGGTCTGTGTCTTAAAGTTATGGGGTTGGTTTCCCAGGTTATATAGCAAAGTAATAAAAAGAAAATACAGATTTGAAAAATAAAATTTGTTACTAATTCTTTGAATATAGAGATTGTGGTAAACAGATAGTAATTCTTAGAAACTGTGAGTTGCAGCTCTGCTGATCCTAGCTAAGAAATGCCAAATGCTACCAGGAAGAATATAACAAACAGAGTCACTGTTGGAAGGAAACAGACAAGGCTTCATGGTTCTCTCACCCTATGTATGGTGGCCTCTCCAGGCTTGCCGTCACTGATTTCTATGAATTAGACACCCAGTCACTGAGAATCTGACAGTGAAACTGTCCTTTGTGGCTGCGAGGTCTATGAGCAAATGTCTTTAAAATGTCACTGAGTATCTTGCCAATTTTCCCATTGATTGCTGCACTGATGTTTCCCCATAAGCAAGCTCTCTCTGTGACATCAGGGAAACAAGGTCCTTAACTGGACGATTTGAATACCAATACGCTCCCAGCCCTGGAATATGAGAGGAAATCAGAGCACTCACCTGGTCATGCAGATTTCTTACCGCTTCTCTGATATTTTCCTAGGCCTTTATTTACCCCTTAAATCACTAACCAAATGATGAGCAAAGGAAATACCCAAGATGATACCCGGGAAAAGAACTGATTTTGGTAAATAAAGCAGACAGTAGTTCTAAGTAAGAACTAATGAACCTTTTTTAATGTAATCAATTTGATTTCTCTTGTTTTTAAATATGAATCTGAAAAATAGATACTTGTTTTCACAGCATTTGCTGAGAAGTCCCTATTAGACCTAAAACTTTCCCTATTGGGGTAGCTGTGTAGCCTTGCAAAAACCCAGTCCAATACATCCTGTCAAGCATCCTAGGTCAGCCTGTTTTGTAGTGTTCTCTACAAACTAGGTTTTATCTTTATAGCATCCTTTCTACATTTTGCCATTATGTCCTTCACTCAAATTCTGGTCATTGCTTCCCTTTAACTGACAACTACTGCTCCATGTTGGCTTCCTACATTTCTACCCTTGACCTGAGCAGTGCACTCCCTTCTTCTCTGACTCTCAACTCTATTCAGTATACTGGGAGCCCTGCTCTGTGGAAAGAGCTGTCCTACTTCCCTGAACTTCACTCAGAGCCTTCTCTTCAAGGTAACTAGAACCTGGCCTTTTCCCTCAATGTTCTATCCCCTGAGAAGGGGATTAGGATATGCTTGGCCATCTGCTGCTTAGCAACATTATTCTGCCAAAGCCTCTCCACTTCTTTTTTTATTTTATTTATTTATGCATGTAAGAGCTGGGGTATAGGCCAGAGGTGTGGGCGGAGAGAGGATCCACCAGAGACAGAGTGGGGAGCAGAACAGGCAGACTGACTGAAACACACTGCTGAGGGGAGCAGTGGGCGAGGTAGGAGAGGTCTGCTGTGCCATGTGGGTCCCCGCCCTAGCCGGCAGCAAGGATCGAACTCGTGCAGTAGGGATCGAACTCGTGCTGCAGGGATCGAACTCTTGCTGCAGTGGCTGTGGTTTGCTTCATAGTGTGCTGCTTAACCCACTGTGCCACCAGTGAGGCCCCTCTCCGCTTCTTTTTTGCAAACCTCCTTTAGTTTCCTCGCTCTGATCTGCCACATTCAACACAGTCAATGTTTGGTTGTTTATTAAAATGGAACACAGTAAGGGAATGTGTTGCACATGGCCCTCTCTTGCACACAGGAGGAGAAAGCATTTTGAGGTTCTTGACTGACTCCATAGCTCCATGACTATTCATTCTCTCCTTGTCCCCAGGTCTGTACTTAAGTATTCAGAGACCTGCTGATGGACTGGGCTTCTCTGCTCACTTTTCAGGGATACTGCACCTCAGGGGACATCATGATCTAAATACTGCACCATTAAAAGGAAGGCTCTGCTCACAGACAGAAATAAGGACACCAGAGCACATGCTTGTTCGGCTCTCACCATGTAGTGTGTCCCTTCTCCTCTGGCTCCCTCCCTCACTCTCTGCTACCATTCCCTCTCCTTCCAACACAGTCCTTAAGACCCAGTTGACTCCTACAGTCTCAACCCAGCAATCAGCTTCATTGCAGTTCATTGGAGTAAGACTATCCAAAGTGAGCCCTTCTCCTCCTTTTTATTCAAAAATCACATTATCTTCACTTTCTCGCTTCCTTCTCTCCTATTTCTGAAAATGATGCATTGCCCCTCCTTAGAAGGCAAATCCCTCAACCAATGCTTTTTATTTATTTTTTTTAAGAAACCTATATGCAGAGTCAGAGAACTCCATGTTGGCAGTGCTAGCTAAGAATTGAGAAGGAACTGGTTGCTGTCTCTCTGTCAGATTACTTTTTTAAAATTTATTTTATTTTATTTTTATTTTTTAAAATCAATTAATTTATTTTTTAATTTTCTACAACGTTTGCTTTCTTTCCTAGGTGTAGTCCCCATAGAGTTTCCACCACCAATTCACCCGTGCACCACCACCAAAGTTCCTTGTGCTCTCCCCATCACAGCCTTGATCCCACTCCCTCCTTCTTCCCTGCAGATGACTCTTAGAGTTGTCTGTTTATTTTTGTTTTGTTTTGTTATTTTTTCCCTTTGATCCTCTGTAATCCTCCTATAAGTGAGACCATCTGGTATTTTTCTTTTTCCTTGTGATTTTTTCCATTAAGCATAATCCTTTCAAGTTCCATCCATGTTTCTGCAAATGACTCTAATTTATCTTGTTGATCGCTGAATAATATTCCATTGTGTATATATACCACATTTTTTTGATCCAGTCATCTATTTTTGGGCATTTGAGTTGATTTCATGCCTTACCTATTATAAATAGTGCTGCGATAAACATGGGGGAGCATGTGTTCTTTTGAATTGATGTTTTTGTGACCTTTGGGTAAATCCCTAGGAGTGGGATTGCTGGCATATGGAAGCTTCATTTTTAGCAAACTGAGGAACCTTCATATAGCTTTCCATAGAGGTTGGATCAATTTGCATTCCCACCAGCAGTGTAGCAGAGCTCCTTTTTTACTGCATCATCACCAGATTTGTAGTTGCTAGTTTTTTGAATATGTACCATTCTTACTGGTGTCAGGTGGTGTCTAATGGTAACATTAGTGAATAAGTGATGAAGCTTTGAAACCAGGCTTATCTTACCACACAGTCCTCCCTGCACTTAGTATCTATAGTATTTGAATCTTGTGACTACTTGGTACACAAAACCCTCCCTGTCCTTGCTATTAATAAAGAGCACTCCTGAGTCCTTTGCCTCTCTCCCCTTTACTGACTCTTCTTCATCTTGTCGTCTCCCAAATTTAGTTGTTCCAAAAGAGCTGCATCAGCACTCTTTACAATAGGGAAGACCTGGAAACAACCTAAATGCCCAAAAACAGATGAGTGGATCGGGAAGCTGTGGTACATATACACGATGGAATA
>JAGFMF010011463.1:2964620-3004986 GCA_019455555.1 Galemys pyrenaicus
GGTGAGATGGTGATGGGGAATACATGGGGATTACAATTAATGGCAAGTATATGTAAATTTTAAAATATTTTAATAAAAAAAAAAAAAGAGCTGCATCTAGAGCACATGCAGCTGACTCAAAGATGGGTTCCAGAGCCACCTTTCAGACAAACCCTGATGGACTAACTCTCCACCAGTCACCTGGCAGACACCTTACCTTCACCAGCCCCCTCAAACCAGCTGTTCCTTTTGCCTCTTCTTTTTCTTCTAATGGAATTCACAGTTACCCACCTGGTCCTTCCTCAGAGTTAGTTTGCATCCTCCTCACTGATCCTGTCACTTCTACCTCCACAGGTACTACTTCCTCTGGCCCAATTCAAGTTTTCTTCCATCAGCACTGACTAGAGCAGTAACCCACCTTCCTGTTTTCCTATATCTCCTGTCCATTTGTGGATAAATTAATCTTCCTTTTGTCTATCCTATTTCAAAGCTTGTTAGAACTAGTATAGGTTCCTTGGTCCTCAAAACCTAAAGAAACCCCAACTTTATTCTAATCTTAGCACATATAATGCTGGATTATAAATGAGCTATGTTAGCACATGTGACCCACCTTTGGCCTAACGAGACTTTCTTCCTTATGGCATTTGAGCTTCTTTTGTCCTGGGTGCCCATCTGCTCTCTCATTTTCCCAGACTAATCCTAGGGTTCATCTCTTCAGGGAAGAAATCTTCTGCATCCTGTCTGCTCACATACACACTTTTTTTCCCAGCCATATTCTGCATGCCACTTGTTCATTGCAGCTATGGTAATGATGTGGTGGGTGGAGAGCAGTGTTTTTTCTTAGGAATCTGACACCTGAGTCTGTGTTCCAGTCCTACCTCTGCCAACTCGGTATTGAAGACAAGCCATCAACCTCTGGAGTTTAGTGTCTTTATCTGTAACAGGGAGAGAC
This sequence comes from Galemys pyrenaicus, assembly GCA_019455555.1. Taxonomy (NCBI): domain Eukaryota; kingdom Metazoa; phylum Chordata; class Mammalia; order Eulipotyphla; family Talpidae; genus Galemys; species Galemys pyrenaicus. The sequence continues at coordinate 2,965,552 of JAGFMF010011463.1, forward strand.
CAGATAAGATATCACCTCCATGGTGTTCAAGCTGTTTCACAGAGACCTCAGATCACCTCCACTATGTAGTCCAGGAATTCTGCCTAGAATTCTACCCAGCAAGAAGGCTTATCCATGCTTAACTTTATTCAGAGCAGCTTGAGTTCATCTTTGTTTATATTATTTGGTTTTTGGGACTTAAAAGGGTTTACAACATGGGAGTAAGTCCAAATTCACTCCAATTCTAATGATATTTGCTTCTGGGTAGAACCATGACTAAGTCATTTCTGGAATTCTTACCATATCTGGCATAGCTGATAACTGTTGACAGAGCATATCACACATCCTTGTGTATGGTTCTGAGCATTTGTATACATTATTCAGTTTAATCATCCAAAATAACTTGCTCAAGTATCCCACATCTGCTCATTGACAGAGCTTGAACTCAGAGCTGTATTACCTATGACAGGTAATAACCATATATAGCTTATGAACTGTAACAAGCTACCCTGGAAAGTTAGACAGTCATAAAGATAGCAAATAGCAGTATGGTGTGTGTGGGTGCATGTGTGTGTACGTGCATGCGCACTCATTGTTCCCTCTAGAATATCTACAAAGGTCTAAATCAACTCTGTCCAATAGAAAACATAATGTGAACAATAGCATAATTTTAAATTCTCTAGTAGACACTTTAAAAAAAGAGAAAAGAGAAACAGGTAGGTTTTAATAATATATTTTCTTTAATACAATATATCCAAAATACTAACATTTCAACATGCAATAAGTATATACGAATGAGTATTTTACATTGTTTTCATACTGATCTTCAAACTCCAATGCTTGTTTTCGCTTACAGCCCATCCCAGTTCACAAGAGCCATATTTCAAGTGCTTAGTGGCCACAGGCACTGTATTTGAAAGCGTAAGTCCAAACCATTAAAAAAGGATAAATTGAAGAACAGATAATTTGCCCTTTATGGAGAAGAAAAGAAGTCAGTTCCCTTGTACCTTCGCCTCACTGATTTCTAATTCTTCTGTCTCTGAAGTCTTTGTGTTTTCTAGTTGAGTGGAGACTATAGAAGTTGGGGCCCTAAAATGTAAAGTCAATAGAACTGAGATTGATTTAGGCACCTGGTCTCTTCACCTGAACTAGTGGTACTTGGGTGCCAACCTGTAAGTATAAAGTGTTTGTCAGTGCTGGCAGATCTTCACTATGTCCATACTCTTTTTAAAACCTGGGATCCTCAATCTCTGTGATCTCTCACTCTGTATCAACTTTCAGGAACTAGAATTGCTGAGGGAAGAAGAAATAAATTAGAGGATCTAGAAGCCAGTTAACTTTATTTTAAAACAAAAAAAAAAACCTTTTTTAACCACAAAGTAAAAGTGTGGTTGCAAAATGCCAAATGTACAGAAGTATAAAATGTGAATATTGTCTTTACTCCCATCCAAAATCCACTTCCCAAAGATAACCACCTGGGTATACTTCCAGATCTTTTTCATTGCAAATTCAAAAGTGTGTATGTTTATAAATACATATATGTATAAGCTTATACATAGCACATCTGTAAATTTTTCTGGCAGAAATGGTTTTATACTGTATACTTTTCTGAAAATCCCCTTGTATACATTTTTTTATTATATCAGTACATAGAGACACAGTTCATTTTTAAACTGCTGGATAATTGTCAGTTCAATGTATTTCATAATTTAACTAATTTCCTGTTGATGTACACTTAAGGGTTGTTTAATTCTGGTCTTATTGCAGTACATATATTTATAAGCACACAAGCACATCTGTAAATTTCTCTGACAGAAATGGTTTTACACTGTATACTTTTCTGAACATCCCCTTGTTCACTTTTTTTTTTTTATTATGTCAGTACATAGAGACACAGTTCATTTTTAAACTGCTGGATAATTGTCAGTTCATATATTTCATAACTTAATTTCCTGTTGATGTACACTTAAGGGTTGTTTAATTCTGGTCTTATTGCAAACAATGTTGCAGTAAAATCCTTGTGCTTATTTTGTGGCACATTTGTCCAAGTATTTCAAAATCACAGAATCAAATAACATGCATATTTAAAATTCTACTAGCTAAACCAAATTGCCCTTCAGCAAACTTCAGGTAAATGGTTTTCAGCTTAAGGTGGGAGGTAGAATTGAGATACTCAAAGATTAATGAAAGTTGTCAAGAGTAAAACAAGATGAGGATGCTTACGTAAGACTGCACTACCTCTTCTTTGAACTGTTTAAAAATATCAGGAGGAAAACATAAGTGAATATGGTCTTTTTATAAAAGCTTCTGTTAAGCTTGGTTGTAAGCATAAGAGACTTCTTTCAACTGTAAAATTCACTGTGGGTTTCCTTTTTATCAGTTGGGTGGTGATAGGAAAGGAATCAACCTCATTTTGTCAGTTAAAAAAAATTATCTTGAGATAAAGTCCTAAGCAGTTTTTCAGACTAGTTTTTTCCATGCACAGACAGCATGAAGATCATTCTACAAAGCTCAGTAGTGCCTGGGCTTGAAGAATATTGTATACTGAGTCCTGACCTTCCTTGCAGATGAAATAAGGGGCGTGGGCCTTTTTTTCCTTCTCAGTTGCGAGACTTCTTGCATCTTTACTTCACATGTTGCCTTCTGTGTCTACTCATTGGAATAACTTCAACCTTTGCATTAGCCCCTTCTGGTAGGAAAAAAAAAATCAGACTCGATAGTTTCAGTTCGACCTTGGTCATAAACTCTCAGGCCTTCCTGTTTGCAACTTCAGCCACTGATCTGGATAAAAATATTTGGCTTAGGCAAGAAGCCACTCATTCTTTTTATTATAAAACACTACCAGAGAAAGTAGCTATTTTATACATTGCAAGCCAGTTCTTCTCAGTCTAACCTTCAGTGGGTGGCAAATATTTCATCTTTGTCACCTAACTCACCTGAATATGAAATACATCCTAGCCCTACAAAATAAACCAGGCCTTTATAAAATTATTTTAGCTGGAACTTAAAACCTGATTTGAGTTGAGACTGACCTTGGTAACTCCATCAAAGCTTGATATGACATATTTTTTGTTTATAACATTTATGCACATTTACTAAACAAGACTGTAAGTATAGTGAATGCTACCAGGTATTTCAGGTAAATGTAAACTCTTGAGATTTTTATCCTATTCATAATTTTCCACATAATAGCACTAAATCATTAAATTACATGAACGGTAAGATGTAACAAAAGATTCTGTGATAGTGACAATCTGTTGGTGACTCCATGTGGTCCACTGCTGTGGGGAGATCTTTGTCTGATCTCCATCCTCCGTTGTCATCACTGAATTTCCGCCTCACATCTGGTCTTCCCATGGTGGCTGGAGTGGCTTGTTTCTGATAAGACCATGTACTTCGCTTAACTAAGAAGCAATGGGCATTTTTCTTTTAAAAATAAAAGCAGCTTCCCAAGCTTCTATCTACCCCTATTTTTGTCTGTTTTCCTCCTCTTCCCTCCCTGCAAACTTACCCTTTACCTCTTCTGTCCCTTTGTCTCTTTCTCCCTTCATTTCCTCCCAGTTTCCATGGGAAATCCAGAACACTCCATATGGCCTTCTATATATGCCCTTCTCTAATAATACATGCTAGTATGAGCCTCTGATTTAGTGTTTCAGTTATGCTGGCTAAATTAAATTTATAAGGATTAGAATTTACTCAGAGATGGGCTTAACAGGCATTGGCTATTGAGGGGGAGAGAGAGAGAGAGAGAGAGAGTGTGTTTGTGTGTGTGTGTGTGATTTTTATAAAAACTGAAATCTAGTAACTATATTTCTGAATCTTCTTATTTTCTTATAAACATTTTATAAAAAGTCTTATTATGGAAAAGAAAAGTGTGCCAGAGACAGCTAAAGACATGTAGGCTGCTTTATTTACAAATTGAAATATTGCAAAAGACTATTCAAAATGTCTGGTCTCACTGGAAATTAGATTTTATTATAAACTGAATTGGATACTTCCAGCTCTACTCTTATCACTGGCACAATTAGAGTTTGCTGGACATTCTCATTTCAAACCCCGGGAGAAAATCCAAAACTTTGGAAGTCAGGATAAGGAGCCTGCCAACTGTGTTTGTGCTGTGTTGCCCAACCACTTAATTGTTAATGATTTAATATTTTAATATTTCAATATTCAGGAGTAATTTTGAAGTCAGATGCTATGTCTGTTTTGCAGGCCAGCATTATACTGAATTCTCTAGGTATTAACATGCAAGAAAGTTACTTTCAAAGACACTCAGTTAAGTAGTACACCACCCAGTTAAAATGACATGAAACCAAATACTTAGTGTTCACTTTTCCTCTAACTTGCTACCTTTTTTACTAATTATATATTGAAAACTTCTTTTACTAATTGCATATTGACAGTTTCTTAAATTACCTCAGTGAGCCCTTAACAAAAATCATTTAAAATATTAGTTCCTTCTTAGTTAAAATGATACCTGTGTCCATTTCCTACTGAAAAGACAAAGGGACACTTGGTGGGGAGGGGAGGGGGAGGCTTGAGGGAAGATGGGAGCACGAGGGACTGAGGTGATGGTGCACTGGTGAGAGGGTGATGGGGAATACATGGGGATTACAATTGATGGCAAGTATATTTAAATTTTTTTTAAAGATTTTATTTATTTATGCATACAAGCACTGGGGTACAGGCCAGAGGTGTGGGGGGGTGAGAGGATTCACCACAGAGAGCGGGGAGCAGAACAGGCAGATCAACAGAAGTACACTGCTGAGGGGAGCAGCGGGCACAGCAGGAGAGGTCTGCCGCACCATGTGGGTCCCCTGCCTGGCCGGCAGCAGGGATCGAACTCATGCTGCAGTGGTTGTGGTCTGCTTCATAGTGCGTTGCTTAACCCACTGCGCCACCAGGGAGGCCCTATTTAAATTTTTTTTTAATTTTATATTAATTAAAAAAAAGTCAATTGTAAAAAAAAAATTTAAGTCTAGCAAAATTATTTGAAAGAACTCCTGTCTAGCCAAAACCAAGTTTAAAAACCCAATTTGGTAGTTCACGTTTGTCGCTTGCTCACTGTAATGGCTAGAACTTCTTTCACTCCCTCTTTCCCTTGTTTCAGAAACACAGGTTGGCTTAAGTTAAAAAAATGACCAACTGGGGCCTCCCTGGTGGCATAGGGGTTAAAGTCTCAGTGCTATGGAGCTGTGGCCAGCCACTGCAGCATGAATTGGAGCTGACCGTGATGCCACAGACCTCTCCTGTCTTGCCCACTGCTCCCCACTCTGTCTCAGGTGAATCCTCTCTCTCTCTCTCACACACACACACATACACCTCTAGCCAGTACTCCAGTTCTTGTATGCATAAATACGTAAAAATAAATCTTTTTTAAAAATAGGCAACTGTTCCCACACCTGTCCCTATTTAAGACCTCCACAGTGTTGTTGATTCCACCTCTGCTATCAGTATGATATCTCCTTTTCTCTCAAGTACAAGAAAAACATGGGCAAAAAGGGATCAGGAGAGAATGGGAAAATGGGATATGTACTAGGTGGAGACATGAGAGCAATAGTAGATGAAACATAACAGATATTAAAATTGATCTAAAAGCTACTCCAAGCATCTGACATTTACAGATCAGGTTCAAATGTTCGCATTGTATTAACTACATATTATTTGTATGAGTAGAAGAAAGCAAGCTGAAGAGAGAAAAATATTGTGACTTTGAAAAACTGAACAAAGCACATACTATTATCCAAAAGTCTAATATATTTTATATATAAAATTCTGAAAATGACTAACAAATGAAAAGAAAATTTCTGGAAATCAGACCCAGTCACAGAATGCTAAAATATACTGTCTTAAGCAAAATACCACAAGAATTGAACATTTGAAATGAAACTAGAACAGGAGATGGAGAAGTTATGAAATTATAAGGAAATCAAGTATAGTGACACAAGTGAAATCTGATATAAGGGAATTAAATATTAGAATTACTGATGTAAAAGACACTATTGACAAAGTCCACAGAATGTTGGGGAAAAGATAAAAGATTTTAAAGCTGAGGAAGTGATAAATATGAAGGCTAGAAAATGGGTATCTGGATTAAGAGATGATGATGGCCATGACAAGCAGTTATCAAAAATACAATTAAAAGAACATGTTGTCTCTTTGACCCTCCCAGGTACCATCTACCTGGACATCTTTATTCTTTATCCTTTCTTTTCCCTAAACTTTTCAAGGATGGATGGATAGATAGATAGACAGACAGACAGACAGACAGACAGACAGACAGACAAAAGAACATGTTCCCAAACTAAACTTTTCTTTCCAGGAATGAATGAATGAACGAACAAATGAACGAACATGTTCCCAAACTGAGACATGAGTATGTGGATTTAAAGATCTAACACTGTTTTTGGAGAAAATTATTGCAAAAGAGACGATAGTACTTGGGAATGCTCAGGACTGTGAGTACAGAAGACTCAGTTTGGATCAGCCAAAGAATAAGGAATTTATTGACTACATAAACCGTGGTTCTAGATCTCGGTGAGCTTCAGAGTTGGCTTAATCAAAAACTGCAGTTTACATTTTTCTAAGTCCCTTCTCTACATTTTGGCATCTTTGAAGACTGTCTTTTCTCATATATACCTGGACACTCAAAAAACATGTTCTTCTAAACAGAGGCTCTTGACAGGGGTGCTGGAATTTACCCTTAGGACTGCTTGTCAGACTGCCAGCAACTGAGAAATGGAATTTGGTAGCCTGTTCTGTGACAAGGGGAAGGGGGAAAATAAATACTGGAGAAGGCAACTTATGGAATCTACTACAAAGACAAACTAGCAAGCCCTTGCAAATGTTCATATTACACAGGGAAAGAAAAAAGATATACAAAAAGGAAGGACATCAAGCTAGCCTCAAACTTCTCCTTTATTTAACTAATGGCCAAAGGAGAATACAGAAAAATCTATACTTCTGGGAGTAGGGGGGAAAGTCTGTGACCCAAGAATTTTGTACTCAGGTGAGTTGTGGTAAATGTGTTCAGAAATGCAAGGATTCAGTTACTGTACATATGTGTTTCATTTTTTTAATACCACTCGGGCATACTTGAGCTGAGCATAGAGATATCAAAATTAGCCCATCAAGAAGGGGAGACCACAGCACGACAAGACAAGTGGGATTCCCTGAAAGATTGTAGACCAAACTCCCAACTCTTCACAGAAGTTCTGCAGAGAACTACGACTTCAGCCGACCTCGCCTGTTTGTACTGGCCATATTAATGACCCTATAGGAATGTGGTCGGGTTAGTATTTTTTTTTTTTAACAACAGCATCTGGATGAAGCTTAAAAGCAAATAATTTCATTATGAATTAATAGTCCTTATTATGAGAATAGCCCTGTAATTGGACTTCAGAAATTCCCCTGAAAAAGCTTCAGGCAGAGTGTTCCATCAGATTTAAAAGTCTAATTATATATGACTAAAATTGTATTTCATTTTAGCCCACCTATGACTAAAGAAATGGTCTCTACAGACCTTTAAAAATAGAGGACAAAATCAAAGTGAAAAACTGAAGATGAAATGGAAAAGGAGGTGGATGGGATGAGAAAGAATGATAAAAATGATAAAAACATAAAATGGAGTAGCCAAGTTACTACAGTCCCCTTTGGAAGTACTTGGAAAATGGAGGAAGTAACATGAAAGGCAAATTTGGTTATGCTCTCATGCAGGTGATTTGTTCCTTCCAGTGTTATAATGCCTGGTATTTTTCCATATTTCATTAACATTGAATTTCTCTGAAGATTACCTGTATTAATACAAAAAGTGAAATTATTCAAACTGTTCAGCATTAGTGGAATTTCTTAATAAATAATTTTAGTGCAACTCATGAAGCATTGACGTATCCAAGTATTTGTGTTCTCCTGTTCCACCCTAGAGTGAGAGTGGTGTGCATGACACTGGATGTCTTAATGTTGCTAATATTACTGCACCCCTTACCCATTGTCAAGATATTGACATACTTTCATACCCATTGGTAAATTTTAAAAGAAACCATTTTCCAGAGTCCAACTAAAGGGTTGCCAGTTGGCATGCCAAAGTTGTCCAGACTCCTGCTCCAGCCTTTGCTTGTTGGAAACAAATTTTTTTTAAAAATTATCATCTCAAGCTATGGAGCTCCATCCCAGTAATTTGTGTAAGTCCCCTGAGGTCAGCCTATGCTCTGATAATTGTCTTTTCCAGCCACCATTTGAAAAGTTGCTGATCTAGGGCAATTTACTATAATTTCTATTTCAAAAAGGTCTTCTACCAGTCTTTCTACCTGATCTTTTTCTTGTTATATGTATCTGAAAGCTCCTGGAAACTAAGTAAAAACTGAACTTAACATTTAGCGATGAAGTTCTCCCTTTGTTTTGTCTTTTTGTTAACCATTGTTGACCATCTTGACACAGAAAGTTCACCAAAAGTGATACCAAAATGGCCCCTAAATACGCCTATGCCCTGGCATCTGTGCATTCTTTCATTATAATGGCATCAGGGGATTTTGCAAATATAATTAAGAGTATGAACCCCCAAATAGGTAGATTACTCAGGATTATCTGGGCAGATTCAGTATAATCGCATGAGCCCTTTAAGAAAGAATTTACTCAGGCTGGAAGCAAAGGAAACATGGCAGAAGGGGAATTAGAGAGATTTCAAGTATGAGAAGGAATCCGTTCATTGTTGGTGCCTCCAAGAGATAGGGACCACATTAAGAACCCAAGAGAGACTAGGTGCTAAGGCAGCCCTAACTGCCAGCAGGCAAAGAAGCAGGGACCCCAATATTACCACTTGGAAATTAATTCAGCTCACGATATGAATGAGATGGGAAGAGCAGAGTCATCCATAAAACCTCCAGAAAGTATCACGGCCCTCCCGTCACCTTGATTTGTAAGACTCAAAACAAGAAAACCACTGAGCCAAGCCTGCTATACTTGGGCTTCAGATCTACATAACTGAAATGAATCTCAAGTGTTGCTTTAAGCCACCATATTTGTGGCAGCAGCAATATAAAATTAACATACAACTTAATGGCAACAGAACAGCAACAAAAACCCTGACAGGATACTGTGAAAGAAACCGAAAAAACTGCAAAACGCACAGTTCCAAATGGCTGGTGAAGTGCTCTCTGGCTGAGACTATCTCCATAGTATAGAGCACCAGTCCTGAAAGTTTGAAGGACCCCACAGGAGCCACCACTTAGCACTGGGCTAAGAGTGTACACAGGATTAGGTGTTTTGAGTGGGGCTGGGGACACTGAATATGTGTGTGCTTGTGTATATTGCTTCTTCGTAAGAAAAATATTTTAGAGAAGAATCATTTTTAACAAAGAGACCCTAAGTACTGCTGTGACTACCTTCTTGTTTGTTTACTTAAGGTTAATGTTGTGTGCAGTAACAGATGGATATAAAGGTCCCATTTTTGTTTTATTTCTTCCAGTGTAACTATACAACTTTTTTTTAAAAAATACTATTTTTTATTCCTGTGTTTCCTAAAGCCTTTGGAGTCAAATGTGTGTATTACAGAATAGCTTTTGATACAGTTACTATCATGACAAGTTGTGTGTTTTGTCTGACAGGTGATTAAAATGTTTTCTAATGAAGTTATCACCCGCTTTTGAAGATAAAGGGAGATATAAAATGTCTTAATTTCCTAAGCTTACATTGTACATAACTATACAACTTTGACAGGCTTTTCAAGATGTGTTAGCACAAGTTCTGAGTATTACTTTAGTGTCCTTAAGCACTTACATATAAAGCTTCTGTCTAATACAATGGTACAGTGAATTGCCTAATGTTATCAGTTGGCTAGTAGATGCTGTAATTCCAGGAAGTTGAGCATAAGGATGACTCTCTGGAGCCAAACTGCCTGACTTTAAACCCCAGCTCTTTCACTTACTAGCTGCATAGCCTTGGTTCAGTTACTTAATGTCCCTGTACCTTGGTTTCCTTTTCTGTGTAATTTATTGTGAGAATTTCATGTAAGTGTACAAAGTAGTACCTAGTACATTGATTGGAAGCCTGCATGTTAGCTATCATTTTGAGTGGTATGCTGAAATATGAAAATAGTCCTAAAATTGGAGTTTTTTTATTATAATTTAGAACTCAAGAAACAATTGATCCCAGGTACTTCCTCCCAACCCACCAGTTACGATGACCTGTCCCATCACATATCAACTAGCCAAGCCAAGAAATCAGTCCCTTCTCAGCCCTTTCTATCTAGTGCACTGTTACTTTCTACTTTAGTGAGATTTTATAATGTTAGCATTATAACAGTATATTCCTTACCACAGAGATTTTTTTTTAACACCTCAAAAGAACATTTCTCTATCTTCTTTGTGGACTAGTATTTCATAAGATGAGCTAGTGCATGCTGTGTAATGGTAGGATAATACCAAAATGATTTGGGAAATGCTGTGTTAAACAAGAGTTTCCCAACTCAAGACTTATCAGAGCTCTTATTATTGATATAAAATTTGAATCCCTAAGGATACATAGTACATTCTTCCCCACACATAATTAATAGTTGAGTCTATTAAAATTACCAGGAAGTGTTCCTCTGTATATCTAGTTTAGAAAACAAATGCCCTAAAATATGAGCCTATTTTAGTAAGTTTATATAACATTTATGAATTGTAGCTTTCTCTAAGGGAGATTTTGTAGATACAGATCTCAGCTATATCTGTGTTTATGTATGTGTACCCAAGTTAGATGAAGCAATGAAGAGTTTTGGTGGAGGTTGAATAAAATGTGCACATGTGGAGGTATGAAAATGTACCCCCAGAAGTCATATATATGTATGTGTGTATGTATGCTCTGATATATATATGCTCTGATATATATATACATATATATGCTCTGATATATACATATATATGCTTTGATATATATACATATATATGTTCTGATATATATATACATATATACACACACACATAACCTATGCTGATATGCCCAACAGTTAATTAAATTTGGGTAAAAATAAAATAAAACAATATGTCTTTATTAGGACAGATTAGTGACCTTCCCACTAGTTCTCTGGCAGATAATGAGGATCATGTAGTAGAAGGACATGCTCTTCCTCTTGGCAAGACTGAGTCCTCACTCTTACACCCCCCTCTTGGGTTTTGTCTTTATAAACTAAAAAGTCCCCATTATTTCATATGAAAGTTGACTGATATCAAGAACTATGAAGAATTTGAGATTTTTACTCTACAAGCTAATGAAATAGCCCGGGCAACACTGTTGTTTCCTCTAGTTTCATTATATACATACCAAGGTCTCTAGCCAACCTTGTATGTTGGTTGTAGGTAAATATAAGTTAGTGCTTTTATTTCTTGTCACAGAACTTAAAATCCATAGAGCAGGGACTTGTGCTTTGTTACTTGAATATCCCAAAGCCATAGAAGTATATCTAGCTTATCATCAGCATTTGTTCAATAAATATTTTTTGAGTGAATAAATGAATTTCCTTTATCCTTTTTATTGAAAGCTGTAAAGATATTTGCATTGCCTTGCCTGACCAACCGTTACATCAGCACCTTCCAGAGACTGCCTGCAGTCTCCTGGAGTCCTCTGCCTGAAACACTCCCCATCCAACCCCCTCCCCCCGTTCACCTCCTGACTGCTTCTTCTCTGTCTTCAAATCTCATCTGAAATGTTATTTCCTTAGAGGCATTCTCCAACCCATACTAAGTGGGAATCTCCAGTAGTCATTCCACTAGTACCTTATTTTTTTCTTCGTAGCACTTACCAGTTGGCAGTTACTTATTTATTATAGTATTTTCTGGTTTTAAACTTGTTTGGACTTCCCCACAGTTGAGCAAATTAAAAAAAAATTAAAAATTTTTAAAAATTTTTAAAAATTTAAAAACTTGTTTGGCTGACTAACTCATGATGCTGTGGACTATCTCTATTTTGCTCACTGTAGAGCAGATCATAAAGTGGCTCCTGAGTTAATAAGAAATGATGAATGAACCTACTTCATCCAAACCCCAGAACCTATCATTTTAAGTAGCTTTGGCATAAAATAAAACAGATAAATAATTTGGTCCTTGTCCTCAAAGTTTTCTTCAGTGATGTTTAAATATTTGTTATTTTATATTTCCAGAAAGCACTTAATTTTAAATTTAGAGGTTTTATTTTTATTAATCGAAATGATATAAGCATATTAAGTAAGGACTGATCCCAGCAAAATTCTTATGGGCAATTCTAATGATCACACTTATATTTTCAACCCACTTGTATCATAAGGAAACTGAGCTTACTGGAAGCAGAGATTTTCAGTGTGTACACAATCAAATGCTTTAAATAATTGTGGACACTGTGGATGATAACAAAGTAAAAGAATACTTTTACCTAGACATGCTAAGATCTGTGGCCATGACCTCAAGGAGATTGTGACCTACATGAGCATTTAAGAAAAGTGGACACGATGTGTTAGAATGTGATAATTAGCAGTATTAGTTCAGTGCATATGTAAATGCTAAGCAATGTAGCCCTGAACTAGACTAGAATAATAGAGACTTCGTGGAACTGGTCCTGAACTGGACTTCGGAGATATTTGTTTGGACCTTTAAACAAGAAATTCATGAAACAAACCATGTATTTTTGGGAAAACAAGACCTGGCTGGAATGGAAAGTATAAATTGGGAAATCATGTTTTTTATGCACAATCACTTTGGACTCTGAAAAACACATACAGTCCCTTTGGCTCCTTTTCCATTCAATATGTGGAGATAAAGCCACACCTTGAAGCAAATACAGTTGAGATGAAGGGGACCCATGGTTGGAGCCCTTCTGAGGAGTATCCATGAAGCAAAAAAACTCTGAAGGAAAGACTTGGAAGGTGATCTAGTGTACTCCAGCTATTACCAGAGATGAAAGGGAAGTACAGAACAGAGAACAATAGGAAGGAGTGTTCCCCAGGTCCCTCTAACTGCCTGTTTGCAGTAGGGGAGGAGCAGCAGGACTGCCCAGATGGCAAAGCAAAGTTAGAAAGAAGCTTCCTTGCCCTAAGACCTCTATAGGAAATCCTGTTTGTGACAGTGGCTTCACTGCTAAGTAATCAGGAGCTCTCCCTGTATTGTAGAAGCATACTTGTGGACTGAACCACAATATCTAATGAGTTAGCAATCTTATTACATGTTCACTCACCAAAATAGAAAACTGCGTAACAGGTGAGTCTTAAGTCAGACCTTATTTTGCAAGCATTTACTTATCTTTCTGGTGCCATTGAAATGCTGGTGACACAATAGCTTAAAAACAAGATAAGCCTCATCTGTTTTCCTGTATAGGTTTGTGAGGGAATGATGACTTTGATGGCCTTTAAAAGCAGGAAAGAGCAAAGCCCTCTGATGCCATTTCTTTGGTATTGCATTATTTCATTAAGAGAATAATCTTAAAAGCCTGGGAAATAGAGCTTCAGATTGACAAGAGCTGGGTGAAAACAACATTTCTATGTCCAAACCAAATTAACCAGATTCTTCCCAAAAATGATCCATCTACTTTTACATGCACACTTGGGAATCCTCACTTTTCTCATCTTTACCTTCTGCTACTAAAATGCTTTTGGGGCATCCCTGGTGGCTCAAAGGGTTAAGCGCCACACTCTGGGGCTTCTGCATCCACTGCAGCTTGAGTTTGATCCCTGACCAGAGAGGGGACCCACATGGTACAGCAGACCTCTCCTGCCTTGCCCACTGCTCCCCTCAGCGGTGTATTTCAATTGATCTGCCTGTTCTGTTCCCCACTCTGTCTCTGGTGAATGCATAAGTAAATACATCTTTTTTAAAAAAAAGAAAAAGAAAAGCTACAGCATCTTAAAATAAATAAGTGAATAAGTAAATAAATAAATAAAGTACTTTTGGATGTGGGGGTGGACAATCGCTTTCAGTGCCGGGCCTGAAATGGGATTTGTCTTTCCTCATAGACAGGTGGCCAAGCTGTGCAAGACAGGGCTCTGCCTGGCTGCTGGCCTCTTTGGATACGCAGCACTATGAGGGCGCAGTGCCAGGCCACATAGATATCTGACCCTACAGCCTCACAATCTGGAGGCCCACATTGACGGCCCCCAGTGGTGACAGCTTGGGTCAGTTGGTGTGTAGTTCCACTGGCAGACAAAGGAGAGCAGGGCAGCCTGCTGCTCTGCATAAGTTCTGTGTGATAGAAGAAATCCTTAAGGTCCTGGATGTTTGTGAAACAATAAAATAACGGCTTCAATAATTAGTGGGCTTTCCTCGCTCTTTTTCATGGTAGACCAGGCCTTGGGGGAGGAATTTTGGCCTTCTCTAACTACACACATTACTTAATGTGTCCTTCTGCATTTATTATATGCATCAGGAACAGATTTCACAAGTTTATTCTGGGAGACTAAATTAGTCATTAGGGTTAATTATTTGGTAGTTAAAGGAAATATGATGGAGAAAAAATAGACTTCTAGAAGTCAGGGAGCAGAGAGTGTCAGAACAGTATTACTTCCACAAAGAGAATACATTGCCATTTTATTAGTCTTTGAAGACAAGAAAATAATCATGATTTTAATTCTCTACATATTAAAAAACACTCCATTCTTAGCTATAAATGGTCTCCAATCTCACTTCTTAGGGAACTTTTTCCCCTTCTCCCAGAAAAAATGCAGTCCTTCTGTGCTGCTGCCTTCAGCAAACTCTCTAGAATCTCTACTTGTAAAAGAGTAAAGTTACCATTTTCAGAGATATGATGAAGAGAGAATAGGATTCACCAATGAAAGCACTACTAGAAAAAAAATCGGACTCAACTCACTGCTTTTGCCTCCCATGTGCCCCCTGGGGCCCACGTGAATATCAAATTTGGCCTTGTTCCTTAGGACCCTCTGGACCCATTTCTTTTCTTTCATCATCTTTCTGAAAGCTGATGTGACAATTCCACAGGGAAGAAACAAATAGTACACTTGGATGAACTTTGCAAAATGCAAGGAGTTTTCCTCTTACTCCTGATTTTGAAATGATTTTTCTGTTGTTAAAAAATGAGGACAGTCCTAGACTGAAAGAGCACAATCATATGTGTTATGTTTATATCAGATGTGTGATGTTTTGAACTGCATGGATAAAGCATTTGTGATAAAACAGATTGTAAAGTAGTGGTTGATCTTCTTAAAGCAGAGCCTGAATCATAAAGAATCCCAGAAAAGCACATGAAAATTCCAGCAGTATGAATGGGAAGTGAATAGACTTCACCAGTCCTGCCTTGTCACCATTAGGTCAAATGTCACCTCCTTCCTTAGTGAGACCTTTCCTGATCCTGCTATTATTCTTCACCAGAATATCTTATTTTCCTCCTAACACTACTTATTTTATGATTGTTTATATTTCTTCCTCATCTGTAAATGCCACAAGGTCAGGAGCTACACCAGTCCTGTCATTTCTGTGTCCCCTGAATTCAGCTTCAGCACAGTGAAGAGTTTGCCACCGATCTTCTGCTGTGCTGAAGGAATTAATGAAGTACTGAAGTGATACCCAGGAAACCTGTTCTGTCTTAGTGGACTCCTGGTTCCTTGGAGTCAGCTTTCTTTTTTTAGATTCAAATAAGAACACTACTTAGTCTTAACACCTATGTTTTCCACCTGTTAATTTTTCTTTAAAAAAAAAAAAAACAAGTTTTGTTCGAATCTGAAGAAGGTGATACAATGAAGTGGCTATAAGACATTTCTTTATAGTATCTGGTTTTGTCTCTATCACTTCATAGATGATGACTCATTATTAAACATCTCTCAACCTCAGTTTCCTCAACTGTAAAATGAAAGAATTAATATAGACCTCCCACCTCATCTTAATCTGAGGTTAAATAAAACAGCTCATGGAAAGCACTGAGCTTTGTGTTTCATGTTGTGCATGGGTGGTTAAACATAACCACTATCATATAGTTACAGTACCTTGGAGAATCATTTTTCTAGAACAGGATAAGGGGCTATCTTCTTGTCAGCTGAAACATCAGGCATTAGAAAAATTCAGTGTCAGTTCTGAGTGCTGGAATTCTGGGCAGAACTTTATGCCTGGGGCATATAGCATGAACTTGGGTCATAGCCGACTCTGTGGTATGACCATATGACTCAAGATGACTAAAGTAATGACTAATCATAGCAGAGCTTCTTATGCCTCTTACCCTCCTCCCCACCACAGTTACCACAAAGACTCAAATTCAGCCTGGAGTCTGGTGAGAGGCTAAGCATACACTGAGTTTCAGTAACCCCTCTAATAAGATCAGAAAAACCAGGCAGAGTTGCCCTTGACTTATCAAGGGCAGGAATTATATTGGGGGCGTCAGCCTAGGCTGCCGTAGAATGTAGAGCGCAGTCCCCATTGTGTGGTGGCCCTCACAGAGTCTTGTTCTGAGCCACAGGAAGAAGTGCCTCACACCAGCTCATAGGGAAACTCCAAAGAGTCAGCAAGAAGAAACTCAAAAACAGATGAACATGATTTTGCCTCACCATTCTTCTATGCAGTTTTCCGGGGGAGGAGGGGAGACATTTGGTTAGGTCTTGGACAGAATGTACTTGAACTGTTGCCTTTCATATCTGGGACTATGTGGCTTGCTTCAGTCAAGAAAAGAACTATGACTTAGGCATTTAGTGACTTACTGGACATAATTGCCTTCCATACTGATTTGTAAAGCAGATGCTCCCCTCTCCTGTTGCAAATGGAACTCAAAAGAAGAGAACCATTTATTCTAATGTTTCTGAACCGTGAAGGGACAGCTGTTGAACTTTTAAAATAATCTTATATATTATGTAATATTTCATTTTAAAATTATATGTGTACTGTATGCTTTCACTTAAAAGTAATACATGGTTATGTAGTACATTTTTTAAAATATGAGTAAGGAATGTAAGGTAAACCTAAGGTGTCTAACACCAGAAAGTAAAAAATTACTATTACTGTAATAATAGGACATATCAAAAAGACAGAATTTAGTCTGAAGGAACCACTGAACAAATCTGAGATAATTTGGGCATCAAAATACATAAGTATAGTTACATATTATAACCCTTGAATAAACTTAAAATCCATGATTCCATGATGAGAAAAATAAATAAGAAAGATGTTTTCTTACAGTAGAGGGAATGATTGATAGTTATTAAATGATCAATGGATTCTAAAACTACTGAGTGACAACTTTTTTTTTCTTTTTTTTGAAAAGTGAAATCTTGCCCTTTGTAACAACATGGGTGGAACTTGACGGGATTAAGTAAGGGAACTAAGTCAGGAGGATGACAAATACTGGATAATTTCACCCTTATGTGGAATATAAACAAAACAAAGAAACAGTCAAGAATAAACTAAAACAAGCCCTAGCAAACTAACTGCAGAACTGAGGCTACTAGAAGTGAAGGAAAGCAAGCTGGAATTGAATGGAAGAGGGGACCTAGAAAATTATGGTAGAAGATTTTGGAGATGGGTTTCATACAGTAACACACATCTAAAGAGATGTGAACATATAACCTTAACTCACAGTGTTAGAAACCAACATCACCTCAATAAAAAAAAAATGGGGCTTCTCTGGTGGCCTAAAGTTATGTCTCAGTGCTACTGTTAAGGGGAAAAGTAGTCCTGAATGGATTACACAAATAAGGAAAGTAGATCACTGGGACCTGAGGGTAAAGTTAAGCAGCCAGGCTGGCTATAAAAACCAGAGTTGTGAGCCTTGGGAGCTCTCTTCATTCAGAGCCATCTCCCTTAATTCGAAGCCGGCTCTCAACACACCATTAAGTTCCAGCTCAGAGAATCTGGTAGGATATTTACAGATCTGTATCCTTCTCTTCTCCTTGTGTTATTACTACTTTACTTCCCATTCTTTTATAAAATAAAACCCTTTAGTAACCTTTATTGCCTGGTGCCTGCATTTGGGGCTTATTATAAAAGCCTTTCAAACACATGGGCGAGGACCCAGTCAGGAAAACCCATTATATATTAGTGTTGCCCTGTAACACTACCACCCTGCCGGCCCACAATGACAGCCTGAGTTCCATCCCCAGCCAGGGGGCTGGTCCACGTGGCACAGCAGAACTCTCCTGTCTTGCCCTCTGCCCCCTCAGCAGTGTATTTCAGTAAATCCACCTGTTCTGCTCCCCACTCTGTCTCTGGTGAGTCTTCTCACCCCCATACCTATGGCCTACATCCCAGTTCTTCTACGCAAAAATAATTAAAGTAAAAATCTTTAATAATAACACCAATGTTTTAAAAGTAAAATAAAACTAATGAGTGAGCATTTAGCCAGGAGAGTTACATAATCCCAAAATAGCTCCCTAAAATAAGATACTTAGCTTAAAAAAACAAAAGTAAGGAGGAAAGAAATAACCCATAAAGCAATGACTTGTAACAGATGACCATTACTAATATCATTTAATGAGTATTCTTCAACTGTGTTTTTCTATGCACTATGACTGTTACAGGGCAACCCTTATATAAAATGGGTCTCCCTGACTGGGTCCTCACCCACGCGCTCAAAAGACTTTTATAATAAGTCCCAACTGCAGGTATACTTGACAAAAGTTATTAAAGGATTTTATTTTACAAGAGATGGGGAATAAAATAGTAATAATACAAAGAGAAAAGAGGGATACAAATCCGTAAATATCCTACCAGATCTTCTGAGCTGGAATGCAATGGCGCGTTGAGAGCTGGCTCTGAATCAAGTAAGATGGCTCCAGGCTCACCTCTCTGATTTTATAGACAGCCTGGCTGCTTAACTCCGCCCTCAGGTCCCAGTGATCTACTCTTCGATAATCATCTCATCGGATTTGTGGTTCTGGAACACTGGTGGTCTGGAGTGGGGGTTGGAGTCCACACACCCATCTGTGTAATCCATTCAGGACCACCCTTCCCCCTAACATGATGTTGTGATTTTCTTATAAAAATGAGCTCATTCTTTTCTGTAAACTGCTCTTCTCATATATAAATATGCCATGATCTTATTTATTTGTATTTAAATATCTCCTGGCACATAGTAGACAAGTACATTAGTACTTTTTGAATGAATGGCATTTCCAAGACTTTTTAAAGCAAGGTTGTAATGCACTTTCTTTACCTAACATTTTCCTCATTCTCACACATCCTAAGAACCAATTCTTGGAAGTGGAATGAAGTAAGGAATATTCAAAACACTAGGCCTTTCATAAATAGAACCAGGTAGTCCTCCAGAAAGATTTTTAATACTTTATTTTCCCAACTGTGGTGTATTAAGCCTTTCAATACATTATTAAGAAGGAAAATTGGGATGATTGTGTTGCAGACAGAGCAGGGTCCAACAGTTGTTATTCAGAAAATAGTAGTCATTCAAATCCTGTTCTGTCTGTGTGTACGTTAGATCCTATCATTCTCAAAAGATGGGAATCATTAACCATTTTCCAAATTTCATGGAGTTATTGTTAATACAGAAAGCTCCATGCCAGAATCAAATTTGATTTTAGTGGAGCCAGTCATACATAGACCATATCATATACTATACCATCCTCATTTAGTACCTGTTAAAATCCTCTGACCCACTCTAGGCTTGAAGTCAGCTGTGTGAAGAGAGATGAAGACAAAAACCTGGGTCCCAATTGTAATAGGGTATCACTAAGCACCATTGTTACACAGAGCAACACAGAACCTCTAAGTGCCTCCTCCATTTGGACTTCACACTGGGTACTTTACACACTTGGACGCCAGCATCCAGTGCAGTTGCCAGAGGTGGGGAGTGCAAGGTGCTGGGTACAGACCTATCCTCCAGCAGCTGAGCATTTTGCCCTCTTTTGCCAGTTGGTCCTCGCAGCAGCCCTTACCAGCTGACCTAGCTCTGGATAATTAGAAATTATCTCCTGATCCATACATTATACAGATTATTAAAGAAAGCCAAAATGAGGGTATTGAGAAAGGTACCTTTGTATTCCCAAGGTAAAAAAATCAGTAAAACTATACCATGATTTAGATTTGCTTATATTTTCCCTTTTTCAAGTTTTCAAGTGATGACAGTTGGGCTGATTGAGAGCCGTTAGTCAAATCCAGTAATAGTATTAATCTGTGGTTGGAAATGACTGTTAAAGTAAGTGCCAGGCTATTCAGCTGTGGTTTTTCTTCCAGCTTCCAATTGTGCCAGGCTTCCAGCAGAAGGAATAGAGGTTGTGGTAAAGGAAACCGTTGATAAACGAAAAAAAAAACAGAAACTGTCACTACCCATAACAACGAAACAACAACAAAAAGAAATTACAGAAAAGGAGGGGGAAACAAAGGAAATTGTACAAAACAGTTTAAGCTGCATAGTCTGATATGATTATTAGGCATGAGGCTGACATGGCGGTGCCTCAGGCGCTGACTCCAATTTTCCAGTGAGAACAGGAAGGCTTTACAAACCAAACCCATGCTCTCCAGTAATACTACTGAGCAAGCAAGCTTTTCTTGGGGGAAGAAAATGACTGGAGTTTAACTGAAGCTTTTTGTCAGCTTCCTAACATGGTCCTCAGTCCACTGATACACAGGAGACAGATTCTGGTTGGCAGAGTCTGTCAATAGTTTACCCAATTATCCTTTCCTGAATTCTTCAGATAAATAGTCTATGATGTTGCTCCCGTCCATCACTTATCAAGAAATGCATGGTGTGACTGAAGAGTGCTTAGTAATCCATGTCCCATTTAAAAAACACTCCAGGATGTTTTTTAAATATTTTAAAGAGATAAAGCCTTTACGTAAATCTGTATTCCGTGAACTGAAAATTTTAATCAAACTATAAAGGAACATAAAATGTACAGTTCAGAGTAATGTTAAGGAGACTAAACATTGTGTACCTGAAGCATTTTACTACCTCTCAGCAAGACTATAGCTATTTTACCAGGTGTTCTAGCCCATTTCAGTGTTGCTAATATGTGCCTTTTTTCATATTTGATTATGTATAGAGTAAAGACGTAAATTGCAGTCTGTTGAGATAGCATCCTAGATTTGATAAAAGATAGGCAATTCTACTTAAAAAGTCAAAGTTAAGTGGTTTTCTGCAGTTCAGTATCCAGTGATCAGTGAACTCTAAAATCAAAAGACATTTCAAGCTCAGTAGGGAAACTATGTTTAGATTGTGGACATTGTAAGTTATAACTCGGTATGTGAGGGACATAGGCATTTAAAAAGTATAAACTAAAGAAACAGGTGCCTACTGAAGATTGCCCTCAAGGGTAACAACAGTCAGTATCAGAGCAGAACTGGACTCTGCCCAGCGGAGTGTCCACACAGGAGGCGTTGTCCTGCCACCCATCAGAGCCCACACCTTTCTTACAAAATAGGACTCAGGGAAGCAAAGCCCACATTTGCTCCAAGGCACCCTTCTATCTGGGGATGGGCAGAACTCCCAGGTGAGTGGGAAAAGTTACCAGAAACATTCAGTGTCAAATGAGTGGGTCAGTAAAACACGAAACAGTACAGTGCTGTTCTGGGTTGGCCCCCAGCACTGGTGTGGCTTGTTACTGAGCTGCTCCTCGCTCAGCCTGCAGATTGCCCTGCTATCCTTCCAGATGCCAGATTTATTTTTTAAAATGACTTTTTTGTTATTGTTGTTTAAAATATAGTACTGATGCTAATAAAATAATAACACGAGTTCTATACTAGAAATTTTTTTTGGCAAATTAATCAAGACAAGCAGTTATATAGTTAAATGTCTTTTAGACTTCTTAGCATGCAGAACCAAAGTAATCTGACGTGTATTGATTATAGGTTGAAACTACATAACCTAAGTGTGTCTCATGAGCAAAGCATATAAATGTATCATCAAATTAGACCAACACATTATTTTAAATATATTTAAATATTTTACCTGTAATACTTTTTAAACATTTCTAATAAATTAACTGAGATTAACACAGTAAAACCTTGAAGTTTTAAAATTTATTTGAAGGCTCACTTCTTGTCTACTTTCCCAAAAATGGTAATCATGCTGTATGTGGCACCTTGAGTGTGCTTCTTGTTTATTCCCTAGTTGATGTCAGAGTTTCACATTTTGACATGCCTCTCAAAGCCTCAATTCCTCCATTTAAGACAAGGATAATGATAATTAACTAGCAGAGTGTTATTACAATTAAATGAAATATGTAAAATAGAGTAAAGCAATCCCTATTCTATCATGTAAAATTAAATAGTTTTTCCCTACCTGTACTTGAAAATGTCTCTTGATCCCCAGAGTTAATCGGTTATAAGATATCAGTGCATATGCAGTGAAGTACTGACTTTAACTTTTTAAGCAAAGACACCATATCAGAGGTCCTCAGTAAATTGAATCTGTTCCATTAATAGCTGCTGATAAAGTTCCCATCAGAGTTTTAATCTAACCAAAGATAGTCAAACGTTATTTTTTAGGTTGAAATCATCTACATTCCATTTTTAAGAAAAATGTGCTCCTCAGTTACAACACCAAGCCTTCCAATGATGAGCAATGAGATGGTCAGTAAATAATCGCCGTTTATATTAGAAAGTAGATGTTTATTTGCTTAATATCTAAAATCTAACCCAGAGTGTTATTTGAATTCAGAAATAGTTTTTTTAGTCAAATGTTCAGTTGTCATTTAACTCTTCAGTTTAGTTAAGAATTACATGAAGCATCATGTAGTCTGACAGCTATCTGTGGCCTTGTAAGTGTGTAAGAAAAAATTCCCAGGATGATTTTTTTAGTACGCACATGATTTTTTTATTATTATTATGATATATATTTTCATTTTTGTACAGTGTATATTTCTCATCCCCATGAAATTCCCATCACCAATTCACCCGTGCACCATTATCATAGTCACTTGTGCTCTTCCAACCCCTTTTGTTCCTTCTCCCTCCTCCTCCCCTTGGGAGTGTCTCAGATTTATAGTTGTCTATTGATTTTAATTCTTTATTTTTTCCCTTAGTACATTGTTTGTTTCCTCTACATTCCTCCTATAAGTGACACTATCCAGTATTTTTCTTTTTCTTTCTGGCTTATGTCACTCAGCATAATCCCTTCTAGGTCCATCCATGTTGCTATGAATTGCACCAGTTTGTCCTTTTTGATTGCTGTGTAATATTCCATGATGTATATATACCCCAACTTCTTGATCCAGTCATCTATTTTGGGGCATTTGGGTTGTTTCAATAGCTGCCTATTGTGCAAAGTACCCAGGATGACTTTTAATGTCTATAGAACTCATTTTTTTTTCTAAGATGGCAGCCTGTGACTGGATTTCATTTTTAAACACTTTGTATTTTTTACATGAAACATAAAATAACAGCAAAACATTGGGAAGTCTGATTTAGAGAATCAAAAATGGAAGATGAAAATTACCTGTAATCCATAATAGATGATCTATATCCTGCCATTTCATCATTGCCTTTCTATTCTTGATGCATATTTTATATATCCTTAATGTCTATTTTCAGTCTTTTAAATATATAGTTTTACCAGTTTAAATATATAGTTATACTTGTTATTTTTTTTTAAAGATTTATTTATTTATGAATACAAGAGCTGGGGTACAGGCCAAAGTCGTAGGAGGTGAGAAGATTCACCAGAGACAGAGCGGAGAGCAGAACAGGCAGATGGACTGAAACACACTGCTGAGGGGAGCAGCGGGCGAGGAAGGAGAGGTCTGCTACGCCATGTGGGTCCCCTCCCTGGCCAGCAGCAGGGATCGAACTCGTGCTGTAGTGGCTGCGGTTTGCTTTATAGTGTGTTGCTTAACCCGCTGCGCCACCAGGGAGGCCCTATACCTGTTATTTTTTAACCAAACATTTCATTTTGTATGACCTACATAAAACTTTTTGCTTTTATAGCTATAAAGTCAAGCACTTGACAGTGTCATACCTCTGTGGAGAATATGTAATGCAGACTGGTGATAAATAGAATTATATGCCCTCAATTTATTTGTTTCGTAAATATATTAAGTACTTTGTTAAAGGCCAAAGATTGACCTTAATATTTGGGTCATATTTTTTAAATGTGCTGTGGTAGATTGCATTAATTGGATGGTGATATCAATAAGAAATCATGATTAATAGTTCAGTACTATATTCAGTATTGATCCCAACTCCCACACTTAACCTCTACATTCCTCTTATAAATGACAACATCCAGTGTTTTTCCTGACTATTTTAAGTTACAAAGCTCTACTGAGCCCCAGCATCCACATCTGTAAAATGAGGATAGTAATGCTTATGTTTTAAAGTTGTAAAAATTAGAAAAATATGTCTTCCCTATAGTTTTTATTCCATCTTTAAGCAAAATTATCTGGCTGTGTTGGAAATTGCAAAGTAGAAATTCATAGACGTATACCAGTGTAATAAGCAACAGAATAGAATGGTCAAACTCACCACAAATCAGGGAAATATACTTTCTAAACAACAGTTTATTAATGCATTCAGATAAAGCGTATTTCATCTACCATTATATTCTTAGCATCCAGAACAGCATCTGAGATTCAGTAAATATTCTCTGAAGGGAGGGAGGGACAGAGGGAAAAAGAGGGAGGAAGGACCAAAGCTTGAGCAGGTCATTTAATCTCTCAGGATCTATTTCTTATCAATATAATTTAAAAACTATATTCAAGTTCAGTTAAAGGAGATAGAAGAATGCTCTAATTAGTTTTCCTGACATGGGTACTTAGTAAGGAAACACATTTTCCCGTATTTGTCGTTTTCCTGACTACATCATCTTTAAAGTTTTCTGAGTCAGTGATCCTTGGAAACAACACAGTTGATTATCACGTGTAAATTAAATTCAGATTTGGTTCAGAGATAGGACCAAAATAACAGCATTGAATTTTCTTTGCATACTTAGATATAATGAAATAAGGGAAAGAAATGGGGAGGGGGCTTGGTAGGGAGGAGACAGGATGAAGAAAAATGGATGATTTTGAATGAGAATTCATTTTATTTGTTACTTGATTGGTGTCAATACTTTTTACTAGACAGCTAATTTTACTTCTCAGCAGTTCTAACTGCTTCATTCACATAGTTTTATTATATTTGTATTGCATCTGTGATAATGTGTGGGACAGAACCTATGATATCTGTTCTTTAGCAGAAGAACAGAGGTGAAGTGGCCTGCTTACCTGCCTTTAGTGATCTGTTAATCAGTTACAGAGTCAGCATTAGGAACTGGGTCTTTTCTCCCCCGGTTATACTCCTTTCCATCACACATGACTGAGTGCATCTCTCATGCTCTAAAGAAGTCTCTACAGGGGACACAACCCTGTCCTGTTCCAGAAATAGCATTGTTACCTGGTAGGCTGATCTTGTCAGAGTGGCCTTTGTAGGAAGCTAGGGTGTGATCATTTTTTTCCCAAGAGGAAGTAACAATAAATCTTGTACCAAAAATAAGGACTTAACTGCTAGATTCTGCTTAGTAGGTGGTTTCCCAAGGATGATCCAATGAAATGAATCATGACTCTGAGGACTTTTTAGCACATTATTTCTCTTTTACTAACCCCTGGTACTTTCAGTTACATGTTTTTTAACCTTTAGAATCTTTCTGGGAGATTCGCAGTTTTCACACTATGATTATAAACCACTCCCATGTGTCCTTTTCCTTCTGCTTCTACTTTTAAAATCTAAGATAACCCATGATTTAAGAGTTAGGACTAAAACCTCATACAAAATAATAGCGATTTCTCCAGCTCCTTCCCATTCTGGCACAAATCAAAAATGTAGACTGAAAAACAAATGTGGGAACTACATCAAGAAAACCATAAATCTTGACTGAGAGATGAAAAAGGCATAGATAAAGATGTATCTATTATATATATGCATATCTATCTATATCTCTCTAGAGAGAGACAGAATATCTGAATATTAGAGATTGTTTATATTTTCTTGAATGAAAAGATTATTGACAGGATGTAAGGGATGTATATGGTCTTTCCAAATTGATTTTAGTCTTATGCAACTCTGTTCAGAATCCCAGTGGGGTTTTCTAAAATGCATTTGGAAGAGTTAAACTGATTAAAACAGCCAGGAACATTTTGTGAGAGAAACTCCCACCACCAATCAAGCTCTAAAATGCATTATTCAACTATAATAATAAAATCAACATATCAGCAAAAAAATGACAGCTATTAATGGAATAAGTTTAGAAAGCCCAAGAAAAGGCCCCTATTTAGGAATTTTGGGAATTTAGGAAGTAATACAATTTATTATAAATCACATCTTGGAGGATAGAATGATTTGTTCAACAAATGAGAACAGAGTTAACTGTTCAAGTTGTTGGGGGGGAAATGACAATCTATTTATCTGAAGATTTTCTATTCCTTACCATAGAGCAAATAACAGGTGGCTTAAAGAGTTAAATACTAAAAAGATAGCACATAAATATGATTAAATTTATGTAGTATTTTTATGTGTTCTGTAAAAACATCATATTATATGACTTTTATAGTCCTTTTCTAATCATTCTAAAATATGTGATTTTTAATAATGTATGTTTGTTGCATTCTTTCAGTTACAATTCTGAAAATTAGCATACCCTCTAATTTAATTATTTTCTGATCCATTTCTCCCCTGTGCTCATGAATAGTCATATCTAAATGTGTAACTTAAATATAATGATAACATTTAGCTGTTGTTCAGTTTTGTTCTGATGTAAAAAATTCTGTACTTGGAGTTATTTTAGAATTGTTTATAATGCATATAAATAAAACACATTTCAAATAAATTATTAAAAAGAAAAAATTAAATACTAAAAATGATAAAAGAATAAAGAACTATAGAAAATATTTATAGATAGAATGGAGATAGAAGTAGCAAAGTAGCAAAGAAAAATATTTGACTAATGATTGAAAACTGGTTCATCAGAAAGTAAAATAGGGCCTCCCTGGTAGTGCAGCAGCCTGAGCGCCACACTGTGAACGGATCCCCAGCCAGGGAGGGGACCCACCTAGTGCCGCAGCCCTCTCCTGCCTAGCCCTCTGCTCCCCACTCTGTTGCTGGTGAATCCTCTCAGCTCCGCAACTCTGGCCTGTACCCCAGCTCTTGTATGCATAAATCAATCTTTATTTTAAAAAAAAAAGCAAAAATAATGCAGTTAAAAAGCATATGATAATCTTGGGAAAATGTTTGCATTGAATATGGCAAAGGCATATTATTAATGATTAAAGAGCTCTTAAAATTAATTAGGAAATCAATAGCACACACCAGTGTCTCTGTATTGCATTTCTATCATAGTATACATGTTACAGTGCTTAATGGGTTTTATACACAAAATACAGTTCACATGACACAGAGTGAAAGAAATTCAAATCTTATTTTACATTCACATATTCTTTGCTCAGAGGCAGTTAAGAAAACATACTTTCAAGACAGTTTGTCCACATTGACACGTCTATCTCCTAAAATGAAACCTCACTGGCCCACAGGGAGAAAAAAGACTGGCTTTGTTAACCAGCTTTATTTCAAAAGCATAGCCACATGTTAAGAACTTCCTCTGATGAGTCATCCACAGTTGTCAAACACCAACTTTCCTGTATTTGACTCTTGCAGAAATAAGTTCTGTGGAAGCACAGCTCAAGAGTCTGAATCACGTAATTGTTTTTATTCATATCTGAATTTGCATCCGTCCCAAACCCAGTGTGTCCACCATGAAAAATTGCATTCTTCAAATATCACTGAAAAAATCCCATTCAAATGGGTCTGTTCTGTCTAGATAGTCTGTGAAATTTCTAAGGAATGTTGTGGGCTTTGCTTCCTGTGCTAAATTGTTGAGTTATCACACATTTTTGGATTGCACCCAAAATATGCTGGACTGGAATATTATATTCATACAGGATACCAGTTGTCTTTACCATTCAAAAAGGAGAAAAGAAAAAAAGCTACTCCTCCTCCTTGTTATAATATGTAAACTCCAAAAAGGTAGGTAGAAATGTAACCTGTCCTTGATTCTTTTCTTCCTAGAAGCTTGAGTCATATTGAGTTACCACTTGGTTATGAGTGCTAACCAGTTTCTTGTCTCTTTGTTCTTGCTCAAACCAAGGACTCTTCAGCCAGGATTCCCATTTTGCTATGGGTCTGATGTCATCTTAGTTTGTTTGCAAGAGGTATTTAGAGACATTTTTTTTTTAAAGATTTATTTATTTATGCATACAAGCATTGGGGTACAGGCCAGAGGTGTGGGGGGTGAGAAGATTCACCACAGACAGAGCGGGGAGCAGAATAGGCAGATCAACAGAAGTACACTGCTGAGGGGAGCAGCGGGCACAGCAGGAGAGGTCTGCYGCACCATGTGGGTCCCCTCTCTGGCCGGCAGCAGGGATCGAACTCGTGCTGCAGTGGTTGCGGTTTGCTTCATAGTGCGTTGCTTAACCCACTGCGCCACCAGGGAGGCCCGGTATTTAGAGACATTATCTTGTCCATTAGTATATAAAGAGAGAAAAGAACTGAAAAAAAGCAAAATTTCTTTTCTGCTTTTCTCCATTTTCCAAATTTTCTACAATGCACAGATATTTTATATCAGCAAAATGACTTTAAAGTACCCACCCATCATTAAAAATATAAATGTTTTTTAAATTATGCTGGCAGGCCTCCCTGGTGGCACAAGGAGTTAAGCACCACACTGTGGAGAAGTGCCATTGCAGCATGAGTTTGATCCCTGGCCAGGGAGGGATCCCACATGGCGTAGCAGACCTCTCCTGTCTCACCCACTGGTCCCCTCAGCAGTGTATTTCAGTCAATTTGCCTGTTCTGTTCCCCACTCTGTCTCTGGTGAGTCCTCTCACCCCCCCAAACCTCTGGCCTGTACCCTAGTTCTTGTATATGTAAATAAATGTCTTCTAAAAAAAAACAAAACAATATGTTGGCTCTTGGGTTAGTAAAAATTTATCCTAAGAAAATAAATGCAAATTTTTATTGATTGATCACAGCACTAATTTCTCAATACTAAGGCATATGTAGATAACATCACTGACATTCAAGCACCCATATTTGTGTGTTAAGCAGATTTTTCTTTAAAGAAAACATAAGAAAATAAGTTTTCCACTATTTGGAATATTTTCCACCAATAATTAAATCCAAATTAGCAGACATTTTGGATCATTTGTAAAACTCTATGAGTAATATTTTTGGTTTCTTTTCAAGCAACACTGCTTTCTTTTTTAAATAAGCAACTTCAACAAACAGATACCTCTATTTCAGAAATTTTCTAGTGGTTACTTACCCCACAAAGTCGACAACAAAACCTTCAGCCTTGGATTATGACAGCTGTTTGATGTCAATACTAGATTGTTTGCAAGAGAAAGTACATGTGATACATATGAGCACTGAGGTGATCATAATTATATACTCAGAGATACCCCCACAATAGAGTGCATGAGACTCCCGTTAGCACAAGTGTTGTGTCAAAGATGAGACAAGTGGATTCAGAGATTAAACATAAGTGGCTTTGAAACGACATTTTTGTTACCGTGATGTATGTAGAATTTGCCGTTGGAGTGTGTTGCTATCTGATGGGCTTATTTTTACATTTTCTAACTTTTATTCCTTGTATATTGCTTTGATCAGTGAGAAAATTTGACTCACTTGAATTGCATGATTCACGTGGTATGGTGCCAGGAAGGGGCACAGAGCAAGTTCTCAATGATTCTGGCAGACAGCATAAAGGAAGGAGTCCTGGAGCCCTCGGTGGCTTTTTATATATTATCAGAGGCGACCAGGTACACGGCAAGCAGGGTGGCCAGGGGACCAGAAGGCTGGCAGGCCTCCTTGCGCCCAGCGCATCTTCACTCTCTCAGCTACTTTGCTGCTTCTTCTCTACTGCTCCTTTCTCCCCTACTCCTCTGCTCTGAAGCTCTGTTCTGCTCTGTTCTGGCATCCTCATGATGCCACCCTTAGATACCCGTTTCTAAACCCAGGTGCACCCACTTGCGCATGCCCGCCTAGGCATGCATGCAGCACCGCAGGTGTCCATCATTATACCAATGGCGGGGGGGAGGGAGGAAAAGCCCGATAACTTTTCTCTGACCTTACACATGGCTAGTCTGTTTTCCACAGTCTGTTACAATTAATTTTAGCACTCTCTTCATTATAGCTAGATAGCACTTCAGAAGCATTCCAGCCCAGCTCAGAGCCTAGTACCACCAATCAATCTGATTAGAAAAGACAGATTCTCTTTGTTGTCCTAGTAATATAGCATACACCATCCCAATTTCTACTGGGGGCCACCTGTAGCGGCAGGATGGAGGTGGCACTGGAGCAAGAATCGGGATGGTTCTGGGCAGACGGGTCAGGGAAAGAGAGTCTTGGAGCCCTTGGTGGCTTTTCATGCTTTATTTAGTAGAGGTGGCCAGGTACATGGCAGGCATGGGTGCCGGGGCGGGGGGGGGGGGGGCGGGAGGCTGGCAGACCCCCCAGCCCCCGGCGCATCTCACCCTCTCGGCTGCTTCTTCTCTCTCTCTGCTGCTGCTCCTTCATCCTGTCAGTTCTGTTGGTCGGTCCTCACAGTTCTGTCTGTTGGTCCTCGCAGTTCTGGCGTCCTCATGACGCCGCCCATTTATGCCCATGTCCAATACAGGTGCGCCCATGTGCGCTTGCCCACCCTGGAATGCTTGCAGCACCGCAGGTGTCCATCAGCGGTGGGAGGGTGGAAATACCTGATCAGCCTTTACCCTACACCACCTCTTTACGTTGTTCACTTCCCTCAGACTGTCAGGCACTTTAATCATGTGAACTAAGCCAGAAACTACTCTTTCCCTAGGCAACTTGTATGTGGTGTTTAAGGCCATTTGCTCAAAGAGAAGGCTGTCATTTTGAATTATGGTGTGAGGGGAAAGCTACAGATTGTCTATTCCCTATTACATAGTAGGAGTGCATTATCAGGGAAAAAGTGAAACCTGTCTTGCCTTGATCACCTTCATCCTGATTGTTTTTGGGAGATGCTCTGATTTTTCAAGACAACCCTCTGAAATGACAAATACCCTTTTTTTTTTTCTTTTTAACTTTCTACAGTATCTTGTTGTAGACACTAGATAGAATGACAGCCATCCCAGTTTGCCAAGGACTGAGATTCCCCAAGATGCAAGATTTTCATTGCTAAAACTGGAACCCTCCTGGGAAAATTGGGTTTTGTGGTGACCCTATTCCAGGGTGCTCTACCCATATGACCAGGTATTAAGTTTCTCATTCACAGATCAGTGCCCTGATCTGTGGGAAAGGATTTTCTTTTTCCCTTTAAAAGGCACGGTATGAAGACTAGGATTTGTGACAGTTGATTTCACCTCTAGTTTGCAGTTGTTCTGCACAGTGAAGATGATTGCTAAGCCCTGACTAGTTCATCTACAGTGCTGATTTTGCCAGGTGTCCCTGGTAAATCTCTGATCATCTATTCTGTGTTTCTACATCACCATCACCCTTCCCCCAAATGATCTTTCAGTATGTTGTCATTAAAGTTTTTCAGTACTAAGCCCAACATAAAATACAGTTAATATTATTACAACTAGAATTTTCATAAGGGAGGAAGAGGATCATCCATGTTCTGTGATTATATGAAGAAATAGAAAATATCATGTATCCCGCCAAGCTGTTGAGCCTGAAATGTCTGACTACAAAAAGTGTTTATTGCTCATGGTAGAGGGGTGTTTCTGTAGTGAAGCTGAGTCCAAATTCTGACTTGCATTCAGTTTCCTAGTAATTTAACAATAATATAAGTGCTTTTGCAAGGCATCCCTTCCCAGGTTTGACTCAGTGCTTCCCTGGCTGTAAAACTCCCTTTCAAAGGCAGTTATTTACTCCCCTGACTTTAGGGTGAGAGTGAGACGGAACCTGCAGTAATGTATCTAGGTGCCCAGCCTTTACAAAGTGCTCAACCCATGGTCATTTCTTTCCTACCCTGAGAACATCCTTGAACAATTTGATTAGAGAATAAGAGATAAGGTAGGCATTGAGAGACTAAAACAAAAAGAAAGTGTAATGTAAAATGAAAACTTGAATCCCAGCTACAGAATGAGATAAATCATGTGTGTTGCTCCAGTTGGACTTACCAGCCCAACTGTCTAATTGTAAAGGTATGACAGGTATTATGTTCAGTAACATGAGGAAGAAGTGTTATGAACTAAATGTTTGTGTCCCCCTCAAAATTCATGTTAAAGTCTTGGGGCCTCCCTGGTGGCACAGTGGGTTAAGCAACGCGCTATGAGGCAAATCACAGCCACTGCATCACGAGTTCGATCCCTGCCTCCAACCAGGGAGGGCACCCACATGACGCTGCGGACCTCTCCTGCCTCACCTGCTTCTGCCTTCGGCAGTGTGTTTCAGTCAGTCTGTCTGTCTGTCTGCTGAATCCTCTCACCTCCCGCGACTTTGGCCTGTACCCCAGCTCTTGTATGCATAAATAAATAAATCTTTTTAAAAATTCATGTTAAAGTCTTATGCCCTAGTTTGATGGTATTGTAGATGGATCCTTTGGAGGTTGTTAGGATTAGATAAACCCCATGATAGGTCTAGTGCCCTTATGAATAGAGACACCACAGAACTTCCTTGTTCTGTTTCCCTACTGTATGAATGGACAGCAATCTGGTGACTAGCGTCTGCAGGCCAAAAAGAGAGTCCTCACCAGAAACTTACCATGATCAGCTGAAAGCACCAACGTTTATCTGAAACTTCTCAGCCTCTAGAAGTATTCAAAATTTCTGTTGTTTAAGCCATCCAACCCATGGCATGTTTTTACTGCAGTCCAAGCAAACCTAAGACAAGAAGAGAGAGCACTGGGAGTAAAGAAAGGCATTTCTTTACTTATATAAGTATTTAAGAAAAATATTATTGCTGGCAAATAGCAGATGTCTAGTATTTGTCCGAGTGATTGGAAATAATTTTCTCTTTAATTATTGACCACCGAGATAAGGCTTCTTTAGTCATACATAAAGTTGACTATGTAAACATTCATTTGTAAGTTCTGTCATGTCTTAGAAATCTGGAGTGGTTTGATGAGCTCTAGTTTAATTTTAATTCTCAATTTAGAATTGAAAAATAGTAGAAAAGGCCTCCCTGGTGGCGCAAGGGGTTGAGCTCTGTGCTGTGGGCCTTCTGCAGCCACTGCAGCGCAAGTTCGATCCCTGGCCGGGGAGGTGATCCACATGGCGCAGCAAACCTCTCTTGCCTACCCCACTGCTCCCCTCAGCAGTGTATTTCAGTGGATCTGCCTGTTTTGCTCCCCACTCTGTCTCTGGTGAATCCTCTCCACCCACCCTGCTCAACGCTCCCTCCCCCACCTCTGGCCTGTACCCCAGCTCTTATATGCATAAATAAATAAGATATTAGAACTCTTTCTGACAGAAGTTACACATGGTCTAGCTGAAAAGAAAGAAAAGAAAAGCCCTCTGTGAAGGAAAAAATTATTCACAACTGCTATCAAGGAAAAAATTCATTCAACTATTTATTTTTGAGGGAATTACCAGCTTCAGAGTCCCTTCTTCTGACAGACACAGTAGCACTAACTTGTGTTCAACCAGTCTTTCCTATAAGGGGCCCCTCCCTTCCATGTCTGTCTATGAATCTCTGTCTCAGTAACAAAACTCAGATTCTTCTGTTACCCCAGCCCTTCCCTTTCATTACTCTTAGGTTGTTTTTTGGTTGTTTTTGTTTTTCCTCCCATGTTCTTTCCAACCAACTCTTCTTCCTTTCTGGACTGATTTCCCACAAGTACCTCTTTCCCCTCCCTTCACACCCTCTTTAATCCCTCACTCTGTTTTGCCTTTGCTACATTTTTTCCCCCTCACTTCTCTTTCCAAGTCTTCCAAAGAGCCCATCCCTGTCCTGCATACCTTGGTGAAGTAAACACCTGAGGGCAAAATTGCTATTCTGTATGTCTCTTTCTGCTTCTCCATGGTTTTGGCAAGATCTTAGATTTAATGAACTAATTTTCAGTCAGCCCCTGTTTTGAAATATCCATTATTTGCAGGCACATATTGTCCAGTACAACAGAGCAGTTAAATAAAGCATAAATAAATACAACAATATAAATCAAGTCCATTTTGGGCTCTGTCTTTATCTGTCCATATATACTTATCTGTACAAATGCACATGCTCACACTTGAATTACCCAAAGATGTATCAAGTAAGGAAAGTTTGAGATGGAGAGAAACTGAAGTTGTTAGAAAGAAGAGAACATCTTCTTGACAAGAGGAATAGTAACAATTCAGTATGTATCTTCTCTCTGGTTATGGATCCAGAAGCAAGTAAGTGTTGGCTCTATTCTCAGAAAGCCTCCAGTTTGGTTGGTATAAAACCAGACATGTGGGCCTTGGGGGCTCTCTTAGTTCGAAGCCAGCTCTTAGCATGCTGTTGGATTCCAAGTCAGAGGAACTGGTAGGACATATTTACAGATTTGTCTTTCTCTCTTCTCCCTGAGTTATTCATTTCTTTATTTCCCCTTCTTTTGTAAATAAAACCTTTATTAACCTTTGTTATAAGAGATCAACAAGTGGACAAGTAATGGTGTATTAGCATGGAGGTAGGAATAAAGGATGACCAAATCTCATACATGCAAATATATGGCAAGTAGCAGTCTTGGTGTAAATTCTATGGGGACTACACCTAGAAAAGAAAGCAAACATTGCAAGAAAAATAATTTGAAAATTAAAAAAAAAAAGGGTAGCAGTGCTGGGGGTTTTTATTCTGATTTTAAAATTAGTGGTCATAAAATTTTGAGTGTAAACTATTTTTGAGTACAAAATAACAAAAAAAGGCAGAAAACAAACAAATCACCCATAATCTAACCATAAAGAGAAAAGCATAATAGTTTCATACGAGTGCCTATTTTCTTCATATAAACATTTTTTCATTTATTATTTAATCCTAATCTGATAAATCAGATTTCTAGTGAAATTGAGATTATATTAGTATGTTATGCAGAACCTTTAGAGTCAAACGGGTGCATGATTAAATTCATGGTAAAATAAATATTTGTCACTCAACTACAGTCCCAAATACTTTAAGCTGTTAATAGATTTAAGTTTACTGCTGTTTTCTTAGCAGTTTTTTGCTTTTCTGAATCTGTAATATTTGATTGAAATGCGTAGTTTATTTACCTTTTTATAAACAGTTTTATTGATATATAATTTACATACCACATAGTTTACCAGTATAAATTGTGTGATTCAATGGATTTAGTTCAGTATAGCCACAAGATTGCACAGACATCACCACAATTAATTTAGAATATTTTCATTACCCCAAAAAGAAACCCTATGCTCATTAGCAATCATTCCTCATTACCCTCCCCATAAGTTCCTCTCTGCCCCCATTTCTAGGGAACCACTGATCAACTTTCTGACTAAAGATTTTTCTATATTAGTGGAATCATGCAACATGTGGTCTTTTGTGACTGGCTTCTTTGATTTAATTTGTTTTTAAGATTCATCCATGCTGTAGTAGTTCTGTTAGGGGGAAAGGATGTCCTATACATGAACTATACAAATGAACTATACAGATAGGTTTATGGACTCCATCCCTTACTCCAGACCAAGGATATCCAAGATCTACAAATCCCATAAGGTCATCATCACCGAAGAGTGGATCACTGGGACCTGAAGGTGGAATTAAGCAGCCAGGCTTGGTATAAAACCAGAGCCTTGGAGGTTCTCTTGGTTCAGAGTCAGCTCTCACATACTGTTGGGTTCCAATTCAGAGGAACTGGTAGGACATATTTAACAGATTTGTCTCTCTCTCTTCTCCCTGAGTTACTCATTTCTTTATTTCCCCTTCTCTTGTATATAAAACTTTTATTAGCCTTTGTCATGTGTGCCTACAGTTGGGGCTTATTATAAGTGCCTTTCAAGTTTATGGGTGAGGTCCCAGTCAGGCAAACCCATTTTATATCCGGGTTGCCCTGTAACAGTTTTTCATTGCTCTTTAAGATTAACACTACTCCATTGCATGGCTGTACCACATTCAACATTGGGGTTGTTTTTATTTTTTAGCTATTAAAAATAATGCTGCTATTTATGTACAAGTTTTTGTGTTGACATATGTTTTTAGTATTCTTGGGGTGATACCTAGGTGGGCTTAACTTTTTTGCATTTTGGGGGCATATTTTTCATTCTCAAATTTTTTTCACTCAAATTTTTTTTCATTCTCAAATTTTAAAGAACTGCTTAACACATTGATTTTGGGTTTAAAGGAATGTATTTAAAGTTTATTGTTTTCCACTTTTCTCCTCCTTTTCCTCTCCCCATCATTCTCATTTAGCCTGGCTGTTCTAATAATACAGACTTTTTCTGTCAGGCTTCTTCCATGTTATGTTCAGTCTCAGAAAGCCTCTAGTTTGCCAGTAGAGAATATGGATAACTCCTCTGCTAATGTCTTTGCATTCCTCTCCATCTGTCTGTCTAGTTTGGGTCTTTATCATCTCACTTGGGCACTGACCTGCCTACAAGCCTCCCTGGCTCCAACTCCATTTATTACCCACTGACTGGATAAACCTCTTCTAAAATATTGTTTCTACTTGCTCTGTGGAGTCACAGAGGAGCTTAGCCAGTTACTGAGCTGTGTTTACTTTGCTAATTTATTTCTTATCGGTAAGAAGAGTTTAATCAGACCACCTTCCATCAGTCCAGTAAAGATTAAATGATTGTCCTGAGCTTCTGTCTTCTACCAGTAAAATGAGATGAACTTCTCTGTTTGATGATCCTGAAACAGAGGGCAGGGGAGGAGGCTCTGACTGAAACAAGGGTCAGAGGAGGGCCTGAGGCCAAAGAGCCCACAAAAGGCCACAAACTAGAATCAAGGGCTATAGCAACAGGGTCTATAGCCTATCAGAGGACAGTGCCCAATACAAGTCACTGTCTATGGGTTCTAACCCGTGCACACAATTACCAGGCCCAGGGCCTTTGGTGCTCCTTCCAGTCAGTGTCACAGACAAGACCGAGTCCCAGTCCCTACAAGTCCTTCAGTCTCTCTCCCCTCCTCAGAGGGCAGCTGCTGGAGGCTTCCCTCCTTTCTTCGAAGGCTGGAACCGTCTTCTGCTCTTCCTCTGCAGGAGCTCTTCTTCCTCTGCTGCTTCTTCGGACCCCTTCTTCCTCTGGGCTGCTGCTTCTCCGTCTGCTCCTCCAGGTCGCTCCGAATCCCAATCAGCTCCCCATCCCAATGTATC
The DNA here is from genome assembly GCA_019455555.1 of Galemys pyrenaicus. Taxonomy (NCBI): domain Eukaryota; kingdom Metazoa; phylum Chordata; class Mammalia; order Eulipotyphla; family Talpidae; genus Galemys; species Galemys pyrenaicus. Next base: position 3,002,635 of record JAGFMF010011463.1, read on the forward strand.
CCAATAGAATTCCCAATGGTCCCTTCGACCCTGCCTTATATTCACTTTCAAGGTGCCCCCCCCCGCAGTCTGATTGGTCCATCTTTTAATCCTGCAACTGATTGGTTCATTTTGGCCTGTTCCAGAATTCAGGAAGTATAATTTACTAGAGGGGCTCTGCTACCACTGACTTGCGATGAGAGGTGGAGTCCTGGTATCAATCAACCCACAGCTCACACCTTATTGGTCCATTCCACCATCCAGGCAGCACACTGCTACATAAAAGGAAGGACTGCCACACTAACTTACAGGGGAGCCAGAGACCACTCCTCCTGGGTAACAATCCTACTATAGAATATCTTGTTTACATTATGATAGTATGTAGGATATTTTATACTAACAAGTAAATGGTATATAAAGACATCTACTTTAATATACTTGTATTAATGTATTTATACCATATATTTATAAAATGTATTAAACAATCCAAATTTCTATACTATGTATTAAAACAGTAGGTTGTATAAATTTTTAATTCAGTTAACATTGATTTATAGCATCATATATGTTGCCAGTGTACAGACTTACATATCAGCATCTACAAATATTATATCATGTTCCTCACCATACAATTGATCCTTTTATCCAGTATGCCCATCCCAGCTCTCCCTTTTCTTTTGGTACCCACTCTTTTGTTTTTATAGTCTGTTCTTGTTTTGTGTCTTTATAATAATTTTATTTAGTATGTTTATTTTGGGGAGAGGTGATCTCCTAGAACCTAATTCACACCATACCTTGTGCTTAGTGGATGATCATCAATTATTGTTTACCAAGTAAATCAATCAGTTGATTTTTCTTCTTAATCTGGTTATCTGATTAATTGTAATTAATTGTGATAATTGTAAAGTAATAAGTTAACATTTTAACTTAACAGATAAGAGCTCTAGAACTGAAAATGGAAATGGTTGTAAAATAGACATTCTCCTGGGGAATATTTTTTGAAAGGTCATTTTATGAACATGGAAAATTCCTCTACTAATCAAGAGAGATAGCACTAAAGCATAGCTGCAGGTCAAATGCAGGTTACAAAGGTGTTCTGTAGGGTGATCCTTGACTTCCTCCTCCCTTAAGTACAAGGAAAGTATTGTAACTAAAAGAAATCTTTCATCTTCCATTATCACTTCCTTTAAATAACAAACATACCAGCATACACTTCTCATCTGGTAGAAAACATAGCTTACTTCAAAATATTGTTTTCCACTGCTCATTGAGATTATGAACGATACTTACATGTTCTTTCAGTTATTTATTTAAAAAGGCATGTAATAAGAAACTTGGTCCCCTTTGTATTTTGACCCAAGAAAATTCACTTAAGAGTGGTAAAAGACAGTTAATTCTTGGTGAGTTTTGCTGAAACTACATATAAAAGAGGAAATTATTTTGTCAGTTAAGAATTAATTAATCCTTATTGGAAAATTCACATTCATCCTTTGGGAAATTATTCTTTGATAAAGGTGTAACAATTATAACAGCCATAGAGAATATATAGTGACCCCCAGAGGCTTAAATATAACTTGAGCATGTGCCACATTGTAACAGATGTCCTTTCTTGTTTACTGTGTGAAATATTTTACATTATTATATGTGTATAACAGTGGTCAGGAATAGAAGATATCTAGTGTTTGAATGTGAGAAAGCATGTGTGTTCAGTTGATACTATTTCTCTACTGTAAACTGGACATTTCAGATCATATATATTCATAACCTGACTAACATTGATCCTATGAAATAGGTGTCATTCTGTCCATTTTACAGATAAAGCAAACAAGGTTAAAGTGGCTTAAGTGACTTTCATAAGGTCATACAGGGAGAAATGATTGATCCAGCAGAGGTTCAAACCCAGAACAGGACATCCCCAGGCTCCTTTCCTAGTCAACAGATACCTGAAAGATCAACATATGTTCCAGTAGAGGGGTGAGGAGAATATCAAGGCTCAACCTCTCATAAATTCAAGAAAACCTTGTGGAAAATCTTTGCTAAAAACCCCCCAAGACTGTATTTGTTTTGGCATAACAGTGCCTAAAGTGATATGAAAAGAGAACTGACTTTGCTACGGTTTGAAATGAATGCTATTCTTTGAAGTGTTGCCATTCCTTTGCAGTAATCTCCTTTTCATTAGAAAAAGATGCTTGCATGTATAAATGAAAATATTTTTTTCATGAAGAGTTTATCATACCAGCACTCACGTATCAGATGTTACATTAAAAGAAATTATTTGGGCTTTTGGGTTGTTTCCAGGTCTTAGCAATTACAAATAGTGCTGTGATAAACATAGGAGTACAGGTGCTCTTTCGGATCAGTGTTTTTGTGTCT
>JAGFMF010011463.1:3005507-3060751 GCA_019455555.1 Galemys pyrenaicus
CAAGGGACTGAGGTGATGGTGCACGGGTGAAATGGTGGTGGGTACCCCCTGGGGACTACAAATGATGTCAAATATAACTAATAAAAAAAAAAAGAAATTATTTGAAGAAAATACTTGGAAATAATCTAAAATTGTCTTTCATAAAAGAGTAATAGAAATGTTCAGGCTTAGATAGTTTCCTCCAAATATTGTTTGACTTGTCAAATAAATTGGTTTCAGAGCATAGTTTGGTGAAGCAGACTCCTCTGTAGTTCATGTGGGAATTCAAAATAGAAAGCAGCTCAGTTCTCTGACAGAGTTTATGCAGCAAATTTAGTAGTCCCAAGAAGCAAGTAAGAGGAAATGTTCTAAAGAAAAGGCTAAGTGTGAGGAAAGGAAATATAGGTGTAATCCAGTTCATGAAATGGATTCATGAAATTTACATTCAACAAAATCTTAAGGAGATGTTTGTGCTTCATTACTCAAATTTTTGATTAAATTAATGAAAGTCCTCTAAAATAAATTATTAATCATGGTTCTTGATAGAAAAAAACATGCAAGTTACTGACCTTAAGTAATGTCCTGTATCATAAAAAGATTTTTAAAAGGTGTTAATCCAATAAAGCAATTGCAGTCTGTCTTTTGAGATATTCTTGATTAGTGTAATCTTCCCATTTTATTATTTAACTCCCTAACAATAGATTTCTATAAGAAAAAAAGTTTAAGACTATAAAAATAGGTTTCTAACTTACTAGCCTTAATATAATATCTATATTGTTAATGTTATCTTTAAATAATTAGTGAAAAGAATTAGTAAGTGTGTTATGCGGACTTGGGAATGGAAGGGTTATATCTAAAACCAGACATGATGATATAGTTTAGTAGATCTCCCTGCAGTGACTCAAAAACAAAACAACCACCCATGTATTTTTATCTTTTGTGCATCTCTCTCTCATAGTCTATAATAACACTCCTCTCCTATTTTAACTCTTCATGCATGATCTCCATAACAATATTCAAGAGAGGTAGATTTTTAGGCAATAAGAAGAAACAGCATTCAGGGCCTCCCTGGTGGCGTAGTGGGATGAGCAGTGCACTGTGAAGCAGACCTCAGCCACTGCAGCACGAGTTCGATCCCTGCTGCCAACCTGGGAGGGGACCCACATGGTGCAGCAGACCTCTCCTGCTATGCCCACTGCTCCCCTCAGCAGTGTACTTCTGTTGATCTGCCTGTTCTGCTCCCCACTCTGTCTGTGGTGAATCCTCTCACCCCTCCACACACACTCTGGCCTGTACCCCAGTGCTTGTATGCATAAATAAATAAATCTTAAAAAAAAAAGAAAGAAAAGAAACATCATTCAAAGGTATTTTGGACTCTTCAGATGATTATTGTTATCTCAGTCTCATTCTTTCAGTCTTTCTTTTATGTACCTTTTATTCTCTCCCACCTTGCTACTTCAAACCTCTGCTTCCTTCCAGCTCAACTCTATCATCATAATAAAGAACCAGGCAAGTCCAACTGATGTGTATGTATGTTTCAGGTGAATCATTCTTACAATCATAAAATTATTCAAGGCAATAGAATTAAACTCTCCCTCACTACTAAACTGAAGAATATAATTAGTGTTTATGTTCACATTTTTCTACCTAAAATGTGTCATAATCAATTAGAGGATATTTAACTTGACAATGTACGGAAGACATTCAAAATAACTTAAGTGAAAATATAGTCTTGCATGTCACTTCAGTACATGATATACACAGGTCAAAGACCTGATATTGTCTAAACCTCTCACCAAATAGTCTTATTTAAAGACAGACTGTACAATACAAAGTCCCTGGGAGGGTTTAATTCTTATGCCTCCATATTCCCCCACAGTATACCCAAGTGTTCATCATGAAGAAATATTTCTTATTTCCTCTGAATTCCTCCATTATACATAGCATACTCTATCATAAAACAAGCACATACAAACTATTCACAATTTTCAGACAGAATCTGAATAGACCGGCATAAGAGTAATCGTATTTATCACCAATCTCTTGGTCACCTGAGAGTACCAGTTCCAATTATTCCTGTTCCCTCTTTCATGAAATCCATTTCTGTTGTTTGGAATTATGTATTTGTGTCCATCTTATAGGAGTTAATTGTTGTGTTCCAGGATTAGTGGTTCTGTATAATTCAATCCAACCCAACAGAGCCAGGTTAACAAACCATGGAGTGGTTCACCATTTCTTCTTGAAGTGGCAAGAGTCATTCTGAGCTGTACACCTGAGTCTTGCTCAATTTCTAGTGTTCCCCATGGCAGATTTCACTGAGTCTTCACAGAAGAGCAGTATTAACTCACTTTCAACTTACTATTCTCATTAAGGGAAGCCAAACTGATGGGCCAGTTCTAACTCAAGAATGGCCAGCACATTTTATTTCGTGAGCTAAGCTAAGTCAGTAAGTAGAGAGAAAACGTCTGGCTCTGGCACTAGTGTAGACCAGATGATTTCAATGTCCTCTTCTAAAACATTTAACAAATATAAGGTAAAGAATAGAAGGCACTTCCTTAAGTGCATAGGGGAGCTAGAGGAAATGTTAGAATATTACCAACAAAAACAAAAAAGGAGCTGACAAGACAGGACACAAGCCACTCTACAACTGAACTTAAGAGTTGGGTTTCAGTGCCCCAGAAAAAGAGAGTTTTACAACCTTCATTCAACAAACCTTTATTTTCTGAAAGAAAGGATGCCATAATTCTTCCTCACTCATCAAACATATTTTGCTTTCCTGTTAAACATTGATAATGACAAATGTTATGGAAATGTAACCTGAGAAATTCCTTGTTTAATGTGTGTGTGTGTGTTTGTTTTTAAGGCCTCTTTTTCGTGGCAGTTCAGATGTGGATCAACTAGGAAAAATCTTGGAGTAAGTAATAATTAATTTTACATCATACTATTAAAGCTATGTCCACGGCATTAAAACATTTGCAGTGACTTTTCCTCTGATGTTCATGTAATAAGAATATATATAACACAATATATAATATGTTTACCTCTTATCTTTCCTACCCCAACCTACTGCTGCAGACAATTCCTATTTGTGTGGTGAGTAGGGACATGGTAGACATGCTGTTTTATGCAAAACCCATTGTAGCATGTGGCCTAAAGGCTCTGGTCTGAAAGCTTATATGTTGTTTGTGTGGATCTTTTTCTGCTCTTCTTTCTTTGCTTGGCTGAGCTCCACTTCTTTAGTTCAAATGCATTAACTGTTTGGGCTCATTTCAAATGCATCCACCATCAGAGGTGAAGAATCGGTGGCTTGGTAACCCATCCTTGCTCACTGGCTTTCCTGTCCCTGTTGAGTATCCTAATGAATCTAAGTTGGTTTTACATTGTCTTGTTTCGTTTTCCTGGACACAAGATGGTGTGCTACATAGTCTGGAACACCAAAATTGGAAATGAGAATCCGAGGCTCTATAGCTAAATAACTATGCAATCTTGAAAACACCATTTAAAACACCCTGCAGGGCCTCCCTGGTGGCGCAGTGGGTTAAGCAATGCACTATGAAGCAAACCACAGCCACTGCAGCACAAGTTCGATCCCTGCTGCCGGCAGGGAGGGGACCCACATGGTGCAGCAGACCTCTCCTGCTGTGCCCGCTGCTCCCCTCAGCAGTGTACTTCTGTTGATCTGCCTGTTCTGCTCTCTGCTCTCTGTGGTGAATCCTCTCACCACCACCCCCCACACCTCTGGCCTGTACCCCAGTGCTTGTATGCATAAATAAATAAAAATCTTTAAAAAAAACAAAACACCCTGCAAAGGACTGACAGTGTCTGGTGCTTAATAAAAGCTTTTTTTTTTTTTTTTTTAAGTTCGCTGTTACTATAATTCACCATTAATCATATTACCACCTTAATGACTTGTGGAGTTCCATTTATGTCTACATGTTATGTATGTGAGGATATATATGCCTTTAGGTTTCTAGAATGCTAACAAAGGGCTTTTCTCCTTTGTATGGCATCCTTTTGGGATTTGTGAGTCTGCCAAAACCCATCAGAATTGGGGTGGAATAGGAAAAATGTGGGAGTTCTGGAACCAGAAATAGCCCTGATCATTGGTGTGTTACGTTTTATAGGAATCCCAGTGATTTTTATGGTATTTGCAGTGTGTAAAACTAGGGAAAGAGCCCCTAAAGAATTATATTTTAACACTATCTACTCGAACATAGCTGCTTAAAACAGTTGGAATAAAACGGGAACCTGACTGTTCTCATAGAGACTAGAAGCAACTCCAATATGCCTTAATGCCAGTGCCGCTGCAGAGTCAGAACCCACCCAGTGGCTCTAAACATTGAGTCATTGTGTTTTCTGGGGAAGTCCCAGGTTCAGGGCAGCTGCCATGACCGCTGTTCCTACTGCCACTCACCACTGGATAGCTGGATGAATTCAGGACTAAACTTTCATGTTACTCTCTGGCTCAGGATGTCAATTTCTTTGATATTCAGATGAATTCCCATCTATTCTTCCCCATCACTACTGAATTTACTTTGTAAATGTGATCTTGAATAGAGAACTGTCAAAGTCAAACATATCAGTGACCCCTCTGTCAGTGAAACAACCTATACTGAAATCAATTTGCCAGACCCTGATGTCCTTTGCTCTTCCTACTGACAACTACCTTGACTTTCTGCCCACCTCCTGCACTGGCATCTGCCACCTTGTTAATATTGTTAGTGCCCCTTCTTAGTACAGGAAGCCAGTGAGGTGGATGAGAAAGAACAATTGACAAGCATGTTTGACTTGCATCCAAAGGGAAAGCTGCTTCCACATCTGGCAAAGAAGACCTGAGATCCTAGGTTGCCAGAAGAAAAGAAGCCATAAAATTCTACTTGTTTTGTCCTTTGAGGTTTTACTTCTTGTTTCAGGCATTGTTTCATTGAATGATGTTCTACTTCCCCTAAATAAATGTACTGCTATTGTTTAGAGAAAAGGGACAATGCTGCACTCTAGTGTCACATCGAAAGTACTTGAAAATGATTTATTCCCTGTCATCATTGCCATTTATAGGTTTTGTGACATCAGTCTTTCCAGTACAAATATCAACATTTTAGACTTATATTCAGCTGTTCAAATACTGAAATTTAATGCAGACGCTTTTTTATGGATTTGTTTGAATTTTACATTATTCATATATGGGCCATAAAAGTTTATACCAAATTATAAACTGAATATTAACTGATATTATGATATTAAACTGAATTTTTTTAAATTTTTTATTTGTTGGTTGTTTTGTTTACAGCTGAATATCACCTTGTGGCAGTAGGGACCTTTTACTTAATTTGGGATTTTTTTTAATATTATTATTATTATTTTTACATCATTCTTCATTTTTGTACAAAGTATGTTTTCTTATCTTTGGTGTAATCCCCCTGAAATTCCCACCATCAATTCACCTGTGCACCATCACCATAGTCCCTTGTGCTCTTCCCTCCCTCATTTGACCCTAACCCTCCCTCTCCACCTGCAGGGTATCTCTGGTTTATAGTTGTCTGTTGATTTTGATAAACTGAAATTATTTTTAAAGGAAAGCTATATTCACATTCTCCAAAGAGGAATGTGGAAAAAAAGCTTCTGTATTTATAAAGACTTATACTTTCACAGAACAAGTACTTTGAAACTGAGTAGTTTTAGCCTGTGTCATTTTAGAGCACTTTTTAGGAGCAGAGTCATAGTAAAATGGAAGTAAAGTATTGTATTTGGAATAAGGAGAGCTGGATTCTCAATGAGCTCACCTTGTATGGTTTTGGCAGTTTATTTCATTCATCATCCTCAGTTTTCTCATCTGTAAATTGTGACTAATAATACCTGACCTACATGTAGGAAGTTGCTACAGAATCAGAAGGAGGTGATAGCTACCCATATTGCAAGACTTAACACAGAAATACTCAAAGCTACAGATGAAAAGATTTTAAATTTTTACCAAGTGTTGTTAGTATCGATTCTAGGTGAAAATATTGATATAATCATGGTTTAAAAATACAAATGAAGAATTTTTAATTTCTTTTAATATATATATTTTTTTACTTCTCTTGACTTCTCTGCCCTGTCCCATTCTGTCTAAGCACATACATATTTATTTCCTTTAATAGTTAATGGTGCTATTTTTGTTTTCTTTTATTACTCTTATTCTACATCTTTCTATTAGGTAAACTTGCACATTGCCCAGAGTTGTCATTTCTATACATTGTCCCAATATATATATCCATGAGTCTGTCTTTATCTGCTTCAGTGATGTAAACTCCCCACATGCCCAACCTGCAGTACTAGAATCTCCCCTGGGATCCTCCAGGACCAGTGCAGACACAAGTGCCTGCTCTACCCAGGTGACCTTTAGATTCTGTTGAGGTAAGGGGAAGGAAACAAAACATTTACCATCACATCTTCCTGAACCCTGCAACTCCATTCAGGAGACTAGACCTTATGGGCCTTAATTCCAGTGAGTGCAGGCCAGGAGACAATCGGTGCAGGCTGGTGTCATTTCTTGCTGTTGTTAAAGTAATGTCTTGAATACTGGTGTTTGAATAATCATATATCCTATCCACTAAACTATAATTTTTTAGTTCAGGTTTAATTTTTTTAATCGGTCTATATGAAATACAAATTCTTGCTTGCTCTAACATCTCTTACTCAAATATACTTACCAGCTGCCCATAAACTGTAAATATCTGTGTAATGTACAAGTTGAGTAAGGCCACTGACCTCTATTATTGTTTCTGAAGAGACTTTAAGTCATGCAGTAATAGGACTCAAGCAATTGATGTTTTTGGTGTGGTAGTTACTTCTCTGTTTTCGATTAATAACATTTTTGTCTTTTAATATTAATGGGTAATGTAATGTTGTTTATAAATACTCTGTCACACACTATATAAAGTATTGCTAACCCTCATAAAAACTGAATATTACTGTTGCATAAAGACACTGAGGCTCATAGAAGTTAAATGTTTGGTCTCATCTACCAGTTAGTGGCAAGTGGAAAACCCAAGTCTATTTCCAAAGTTCTTCTGCTTTTTTTTATCACTTTGTTCTCTCCACATTTCTGACCCTGGAATGATTTTCAGGAGAAACAAAATATGTTATTTTTATTTGTTGTTTGCTCATCTTGGAATAACATAAAATAGCTATATAGTATGAAAAAAATATAGATTAAGTCATGGTAAACTTTTCTATATATTATTAGTATATGATTTAATATTGGATTATAATTATGTTTGCATAATACATAACCTTTTAACCTATTTTTTTGCCTGATTCTAATATATGTAATTACTGTTTGGAGAATGAGTATTTAACCAAAAATGCAACCAGATTTATGTGTTAACAAATTGTGTTATATGAACATCATAAAAATATGTCGATATAGGAGTATTTGAACAGAACCCAGAAAGCACTCAACATAAACAAATATGTCTTTAAGGATCTCCTTTGAATATCTCAGTCCTGCTCTGCTAGGTTTTTTTAAGATTTTTCCATTTATATATTCTCTCTTACATTTAGAATCTACTATCAAGTAATCTCTTATCTCTTCCCCATGAATTTTACAATTCTCATGTGAGATTACCCTTCACCCCTTGATCAATATGCCACAATAGGACAGAGAAATGAGAGTCCTGCCAGTGATACAAGTAGGGGACTTCTGGGGTTCTGTGTCCCTGTACCTGCTCCATAGACTTTGCCTCAATCTGGAATTTGGCGGGGAAACAGTTCCAGCATTGCAACTAATGCTATGTTCACCTGTGGTTCTTTTGTAGTATAATTGGCCTTCCAGGAGAAGAGGACTGGCCTAGAGATGTTGCCCTTCCCAGACAGGCTTTTCATTCCAAATCTCCTCAACCGATTGAGAACTTTGTGGCAGATATTGATGAACTAGGCAAAGACCTACTTCTGGTAAGTCAATGTGATTCACACTTGTGCTGATGGAGCGTAAATTTACCCTGACCACACTGAATGGACACAAACATCAGATCAGCACCCCATGTCATGACCACACAGGGCAGAGGCCACAATCTCTCAGTAGATTTTACTTTCATACCTTCAACTAGTGAATTCACTGGATTGTCTTTAGTTCCTATAGAAAGATAAAGTATCTCATCCTTGTGCTTTCAATCCACCATCCACTACCATTTGAATGCAGCCTTAGAAGCTTTTCAGTTCCTCTAGACATGCTTCTTTAGAAGTGAATAAAGTGAGTCCTCACTTAATGTCATGGGTAGGTTCTTGAAAACTGACTTTAAATTAAAAGGTATATATGGGGCCTCTCTGGTGGCACAGGAGTTAAAGTTTCAGCACTATCAAGCTATCACCAATCACTGTGGTCTGAGTTCAGTCCTGCCAGGGAGGTAACCCACATGGCACAGCAGACCTCTCCTGTCTTGCCTGCTGCTCCCCTCAGCAGTGTATTTCAGTCTATCCACTTGTTCTGCTCCCCACTATTTCTGGTGAATATTCTAACCTCCCCACACCTCTGGCCTACACCCCAGTTTTTTATATATATATTTTATTACTCATATCTTTTACATCACTGTGTATTCCCCATAAAATTCCCACCACCAGTTCACCCATGAACCATCAGCATAGTCCCTTGTGCTCTTCCCTGTTTTGATCCTTTTTCCTCCCCCACCCCTCACAGAATGTCTCTTATTTATGGTTGCCTACTAGTTTTGTTGTTTTATTATTTTTATTGTTATTTTTCTCCTGATCCCTTATTTGGTTTCCCTATATTACTCCTATAACTGAAACTATCCAAATATTTTTCTTTTTCCTTCTGGCTTATTTCACTGAGTATGATCCCTTCAAACTCTGTCCATGTTTCTGTGAATGGCATGTTTCCTTTTTGGATTGCTAAATGGTATTCCATTGTGTTTATACCACATCTTCTTGATTACACCCCAGTTCTTGTATGCATAAATAAATAAAATAAATCTTTTTTTTAAAAAGTTTAAGAAAATGAAAGGTGTATAAGCAAACCAGTTTTACAATAGGCTACTGATATAAACAAAAGTTAAGTTCCAACTTAACTCACAAACATTAACAAACTCCTAAATGAAGATCCCAAAACTTCTATTAAACAATAATTTGTATTCATTCATTTGTTTCCAATCCACCTAGTTCAGGGCAGTGAGGACCCTGAGCTTATCCAGGAGGCTCAGGTCATAAGGCAGGAAACATCCCAGAACAGGACTCCCTTCCATCACAGTTGCAGTGCCCACACGCACACTCACTCAGGCTGGGACAATGTAGACACACCAATGAACCTAACATATGCATCACTGGGATGTTGATGAAAACCAAAGTACTAGAGAAAATCCACGCAGACATGGGGAGAATGTGGAAAGCACATAAGGACAGTAGCTCCAGCTAGGACTCAGTGTTTTGTTTTGTTTCTCTCATCAACAGCCATAACAAAATAAGATTATTTTGTATTACCATTCCTTATTTGTAGTTTGATGCTACTTAAGTGTTAATGTGCCTTTTTAAAATAGGTACATCTTTGGGAAAAGGTTTCTCCAGAGGAACTATATAGCTGTCCTTCTTCTAGTTTCTGATGTATTTAATAAATATTGAATGGGTCATATATGTAGAAAATATGTACACTGAAATCAAGGAATTCTGTACTCAAAATTTGAGACTCAAACTCTTAATACTCAGCCTTGTACATAATTCCCTGTACTTGAAGGACAGAACAGTAGATCAAGGAATATACTTTTTGGCTACTCTTGACATCTGGAACCCACTGAGTAATGAGTGTTTCCTCCTCATGAACTAACACTCTTTGCTATCTAGCGGGAAGTCCTAGACCCAGGGGAGCCAGTGCTCCCATTCTGTCAGTGATTATGAATTTCAAATAGAGGCCTAAGGGCCTGTAGGCCTTAGTAGAAATACTATGTTTCAGTGCTGTGTGGACACAATCATTGATTGGAATGCTTGCAAAGCCATGGATTCTCCGGTGAACGTCCTTACTCTGTTTTCAGCTGATGGTGGCTCATGTTCTCATGCTTAGGCACAGGTTCCCTCCACTGCCTGTTGCAAACAGGGATAGCTATATTCCTACTACCCTGTTTATTTCTGAGATACTAAAGACATTGGCCCACGTCCTTTAAAATAAATGAATGAGAAGGGAAAATACTCACTTAGACAAAGGCTAACTCTATATACACGCTTGCTAACATTCTCACTACTTAGGAAACTTTGCCTTGGTTTCCAGTAACAGACATCTGTTTGTGCTACCTTAAGAAAAGGAAATGTTTCATGTGGCCTAGAAATGGAAAGCCATCCAGTGTGTAAGTGCTCTGTCTCTGTCCTCTGCATCACCTACTCTTAGCAACTCTGCTTTTCTCTGCCATGAATGCCGTTTCTCCACTTCATTGCTTCTTTTCAGTCATACTGTCTGCTTTCCTTAACATTAACTGACCTTGACTATCAGAACTTCAGCTGGCTCACAGATCCTTTCCACTTTAAGTCCCACTGCTGTTGTTTGCACTCAAAGTATTTCCTACATCAGGTTCCTAAAAGGTGCACTCTGGCTGATACTGCTCACCTTTTAGTCAAACTGCCTCCTAGGACCTCTAGGATCTTGTGCCAAGCTACCTCCTAGGACCTCTCAGCTGTGCTAGAGGACATGGGGGTCATTTGTTATAAAATATGGTCCCTCCTAGGCTTTCTTTTCACAAGGAACTTTGAGTGAAATGCTCCTCTTAGAAGATTCTAGACAGAAAATCACAGTAATGAACAAATTTAGTGGTGAAGTATCCCATTTATTCTACTACCAAGAGATGCAGAAACCTCTGGAAAATACCTCCTAACTCCAACATCAGTAGGAATCAGCTAGGAGAACTTAAAATGTGAAGATGACAGCCAATGCCATATGCTCATTCATGACCTTCCAATAGCATTAGTGGCTTTCAAAGTCAGACCATACACTAGTGCTATAGTGCAGAGTAGCAGGAGACAAAGAAGAAAGGGAACAAAGAAACCCACCAAAGTGAAGGAAGGGGTGGACAATGAGTAGAAGACTCAGCAGAGACTAGAAAAAACAAAGGAGAAGAATGAAGAAGCAGAGCCAGTGACATCAGGTCTAGGGGAAACAGTACAAATTGTAGCATCCACAGGCATTCAAGGAATTGACAGCCCACTACCTCAAAGCTCTGTTAAACTTATTTACTAAGGAAAAAAAGTCAGGTGTGTTTTGGAGAGTTGTTTTCTTTAAGAAACTGCTAACATTTGAAAGTTTAAAATTTTAGCACTTTTGAGTTATTCATTTTTGTCTGAAAAACTGTTGACTTTATAAAATACCTCAGTTACATATGTATGACTAGATACATTGATATTTATAAATGCCCTCACATATGTATCTAACAAGTGTACAGTAAGAAGACAATTCAGGGAAGGAATTGCCTTACACATCTTGACCATTTTAGTCCCACTCACATGATTAATTTAGGACACTGGGCTCTAATACAAAGCTCTTACTGGAAAAAGTTTTAGAGTTTCTGCTCTCCACCTGCTTTCAGTGCCTAGGGTACTTATTTTTGGTGGTGGGGGAGGGGGAAGATGGTGCTGGTATTTATTCACTCTTGCTGAAAACTCCAAAAAATCTCATCAGCATACAACCTTTGCATTTATTTCATGCTCCTGGGACTGTGGATTGGCAGAGGTGCTGTGAATCACCTGCGGCAGCTCTGCTTCAGCCTGACAGTCCAGGTTTCCTTATCTCATTTCGGGACCCAGGCCATGGGGTCTTCGTTTCCTGGGGACACATTTTTCTCATAGTAGAAGGTGCATCCTCCCAGAAGGGCAGCAGAAACAAACAATAATGCTAAAGGCCTGTGCCAGTAAAGTAAACCACTTCTGTTCACATCCTGCTGGCCTAAGCAAGCTCCACAGGCAGAACCAACTTTGATAGAGGAAAGAATATACTTCTCATAGGGGGAGAGAAGGAAAAAAGGGAATGTGTACTGAAGAATGATCCACCTGGTAATATTTAGCCTTCAACTCAGATTACCATTACAAAAGCTCATTTTATAAGTTGATTATTTGCAAGTAAATCAGATTATATTGCAGAAATAATATCCCACAAGATTTTTTAATTATCAAGGCTGCCAACTGCTTTACTGAAATAATGCAATGATAGAACTTTGCCACCTTGTCTAAAAATACTTTGTAGGCCATAATGTGTTAAGACTTTCAACTTGAGATACTCATAACCATCACATTAGCATGAGGATTTCTTCTCCTGTCTACTCTCTTCCCATCAATATAGCAGTGGGGATAGGTTTATCTCTCAAATAATCCTCTGAGGTTGTGTGTCTATACCTTGAGCGTATTTCCACAACTTTTTTTTTTTTTTTTTTTTTACTTCTTTCCATTGACCTGGGGATTCAACTGGCACTTCCTTTTCTAATGCCATTACTTAATTTTCTCCATCTTGAAGTCTGGAAGAATAAACTCGGGCTCAAGAATTTTGCAGTGTTTTACTGTCCTTTGGTGATTCAGTCTTTTTAAAGGTGAATGTTGGGCCTCCCTGGTTGTGCAGGGGTTAAAGTCTCAGCACTATCAGGCTATGGGCAGCCACTGCAGCAGGAGTTCATTCCCTGGCCAGGTTGCTGACCCACATGGCACAGCAGACCTCTCTGTCACCCACTGCTCCCTACTCTGTTTCTGATGAATCTTCTTACCCACCCCACCCATACCTCTGGCCTGCACCCCAGCTCTTGTATACATGCATAAAAATAAATCTTTAAAAGTAAAGATGAGTGTTTGTCGGTATTGGAGACAGTAGATCCATGTAACAAACAAGCTCCTTTCTCTACTTGCCCCTCCGCTCTTTGATTTGTAGAAGTCACTACAGGGCCACAAGCATGGCGGGGACTGGTCGGAAACAGCATAAGAATTCTTATGTGGCCTTACAGGTGACTCAAAATTATATGTGCAACTTTCTGTTTGTGCATGTTTTTCTAGGTCAGTAATGTTCAACAGAGCATCAGAGGGGTCTGTGATCCAATCACGAGCTGGCTAGGACTACCAGCTCTTTAAAGTGAGAAACCCAGATTTAAGAAAATAGTTCCATCGCTATAATCGCTGGATTAAATGCTTGACATTTAATCCAGCCAAAAGAATATCTGCCTCTTTTGGTTACAGAGAGGACTAAAATTCATGGGCATTTTCAAATATCTGACTCACTTTAGTGGACTCTGATCACAAGGATGACAAGGATGAAGAACTTTATAAATCTACTAATCTGCAATTCATGAGCTCTTTTGGGACAGTGGGTGGGTCTTACTCATTTTGTTTGTTATTCTTATTGTTAATTAGTGCTTACTATCTGCTTGGCACTTTGGAGGTGTGGAGGAGAGAAGGAGGAGGATCTGAAAAAAGGATTACCTGGTGTTGGAGTAGAAATGGAACTGAAGTTAGGGAAACTTTCTGTATGTTAAAAATTTGGGAATGGAGTTTGCTTCTCCTTTGCTCTTGGACATACCTCAGTAGCCCCATCAAACTGACTTAACCACTTATCTCAGACCTGGAACATTAAACCTAAGGGGCCCACAGGATTGCCATTAACCTATATGGCACCTTAATATGAATTAGAAGAAAGATATTCCTTCTTGTGGACGGTGTGGTCCTGTGGCAGGGTACATAGCTTACTAGATTGAATTATTAGGTTTTCACCGTACCTTGTCCTCCTCCACAGGGTGCCCTTGTTCAGTAATTCCTTTTACACCTGAGCAAGACCACCTCCTTTTATTTCCTGCTTATTGGCAAGCCTTGGGACAGGATTGGGAAAAAAAAAAAAAAAACTAGAACACTAAGTTTGCTAGCACTGGAAAAAAAAAAATCACTACCAAAATAAAGTTGTATGCATGTTTTGAAAATATCTTTTCAAGGGCCTGGTGGTTTGGAAAGAAATCCTGGGTAGTAGCAGTCCAGGAAACCCATAAAGTTGCTGCCTTTTCCTATGTGTTTCCATTAGAAACACATAGAAGCTAAGTACCATCTACTTTTTATTGAGTGTTTCCTAAAATATCCATTCTCATTACAGACACAATTCATGACAGAGAATAGATGTGTAACTCGGCCGTGGAACTCACTGTTATTCAAATGGGTGTACAGTTTTATATCTGTCGGTATTTTTCCTTTATCACAGAAATGCTTGACATTTAATCCAGCCAAAAGAATATCTGCCTACAGTGCCCTGTCTCACCCATACTTCCATGACCTGGAGAGGTTCAAGGAGAACCTGGATTCCCATCTGCCACCCAGCCAGAACAGCTCAGAAGTGAATACAGCCTGAGGTCCCAGCCACTGCTTGGAGCTGATCATCCAGAGAACCCCTTTGATGGCTTTTGGGTCTCCCTCAGTAAGCCCTTCAGAGCTGTTGCGGATCACTAGCTGGAAACCCCTAGCTGCCGTCTTCTGGATGGGCTCTGATTCTCCAAGGAAACAGCCTAGTTTACTCTTTTGAAATCAATGCAAGAATGATTGCAGCTTTATGTTCATTTGTTTGTTTGTCTGTTTGTTTGTTTGTTTCAAGAACCTGGAAAAACTCCAGAAGAAGAGAAGCTGCTGACCAATTGTGCTGCCATTTCATTTTTCTAACCTTGAATGCTGCCAGTGTGGAGTGAGCAATCCAGGCGCAGCTGAGTTGTGATGTAATCTCTCTGCAGCTGCCGGAGCCTGATTTGGTACTTTTGAGTGTGTGTGTGTGTGTGTGTGTGAATCTTGGTATCTTAAAGTGTTACTTTCTGTAAACAAGAATAATTGAATTGTAAAGACTCAAAGTGACCGATAAATAACAGGCATCTGTTAACTAAAAGTGATTCAGCAGAATGAGCTTCTCAAATTAGAAAGTTGAGCCTATGTCCTCAGCATTTCTTTCCTGGCCAAAAGTAGTAAATTTACTAGTAGTTCACTATGTAGATGAGGTTTTTATACACAACAAAGAAAAAATGATTCTGGTATTTTTTCAGAAATCTGTTTTTTAAAGGCACATATTCTACTTACTCTTCAAATAGAATTTGAATTTACTCATTGTTCAGTCAGTTTTATCCTGTATAATACGCTTTATTGTTCCTTTTGAAAAATACCCTAAAGGCTTTTATTAGTTGCTGTAGATTTAGGGAGTATACCTCAAATAGGCAAAAATAATCAAAAAAAAAAAAAAAAAGAGAAAACCTTTATTTCCTGGTTTGAGATTTATCTCCTTTGTTTTTGTTGTTTTGTTTTTGATTTTAGGAATTGTCAGAAACTGTTTCCTGCTTTGGTTTGGAGAGTATTTGTCTCAAACTAGAGCCCGGAATGCCATTTATGTTCTCCCCACTTATTACACTGTATTTTTTATACCATGCACTGCCTCATTTGCAAAGTATCCATCATAGCTCTCCCCCAGCGCCTCTAACATATATTGCTACCATTACATAACTAATAACAGATTGCTTAAGCTGCTCCCATGCACCACCTGCTTTCTTTCAATGAACCTTTCATAGTTAGATTCAGATTATGGTTTATGGCTCCAATTCCAAAATCCTAACAGGTTCCTGTATGTTCTCAGTCATAAAGTGATCTTCCTACCTGGTATTCACTGTTGTTACCTAGGCAGTGAGTAGAATATTGGTTCTTCTCTATCACTAGCACATAAGACTGCTTTAAACTGTTACGTAGTATTTTACATTTTCATAGAATATATTGTCAGTGTAGTATCTGAGGGAATGTCTTTCGCTGTTTTTTAGAAATACATATTTGCTCCATAAATGATTTCTTCCCCATCTACTAGGCTGTGCTTGTTCCTAGTGCCTTGTGCACCGCTGCATAAGCCTGCGGAGCCTCTCTGGTGGGGGCATTGTGAACAGCTTTATTTTTCCTCTTGCATTTTCTCTACAGTACTTTCTATTCCATGCTATCTCTGCCTTATATGTAGTTAATGCTCAGTGAGCTCCAGTAACCAGAAGATAGAGAAATTATGTATCTTTTGGAAGACTTTTGTTACCTAGACCTTCTGGCTCATGTTTTAAGTGCATGTAACAGAACATTTTTAGACTTAAGGTTTTCAAAAAATGGACATTACTTCACTCAGTAGAAAAATGTTCCAGGTAATATTTATATTTATACATTGTCAAGCCTTACTGAATTTTTTACAGTTTAATAGTTGTATACAACTATCTTAACTAGGGGAAAACTTAGCAGACTTTTCTCTTTGAGAGCTTTTTGGGTCTGAACCATTCATTTCTGAATGAGTATATCACTTTTCATTGTTCGAATTCAGTAACTAGAAGAGCAGGATAATTTTCTAAGGCAAGATAAATGAGTGAGAAGATGGACCATAAGAATGTTTTATTCTTTTTTCCTTGTGATCACATTGATTATGTTTTGTCATCACTGCAAATGCTTGAGATATAATGAATCCAGATCATTCAGTGCAAGGCAGACTTTAGTCTCTGCTATTAAGCTGTGCCTTCCCTTTAGGAGTTAGAATATACAGACTTTTTTGCTGGGGCCTAGAAGTTGAATCAGTACACACTCAACGTCACTTACTTTTCATGAACTTTTTCCTAGTGCCCATGGTTATAGTGAACAGAACCTGAGTTTTTATTTTTGCAAAGCTTTTCATAAGTTCATTCAAGAAGATGCAGCTGTTCTAAACTGGAATTTTTCAACATTCTATAGAATTTTAAGCAAGTATAGAGCTCAACTTTTACTTCTAACCTGTCCTTTGGTTCATTTCTCAGTAGTATTTATAAAGAAAACCTAATACACAAATATTACAATATTAATACTTGGCAAATTATGCTCTGAGAAACAGAATGAAGGCAGCTCAGCCTCTCTGAACTTCAGCAGTCTGTCCCCAGTAATTCTGTTGGTGTGGTTGTTGAACTTCATTGATTGTCCTCTCACTTTTTGTCTTTTATATCACCACTTATGAAATCCAGATCCCACACAAGCACACATGCCACTGAGGCACTTTGAAGCATATAGAATACAAACTTATTGAATACAGTATTCTTCTGTGACATATGGTCCCTTTTCTCTTTGCCAAAAGCCAAGTGATTATTAGCTAAAAAGGTCATACTGCCTGAGGTCATGCTGAAGCAGCCTGCAGCAGTAGAAAGAAATACAGCAACAGAATTGAACTCACATTTGAATTTCTTACTAGGGCAAGAATGTGCTGATAGTATCTATATGATACTCCATTCTGGTGCCTCAGACATTGTGGGAAATTTTGGGCAGGGTGGGTTGTAACAACCTGTGTTTAAAACAAGTAAAAGAGAAACCTATGCATGTAAGCATCATACAATATCACATGACTAAAGGTAATACAAACCTAACCTGGCCATTAAAATACAATTCCCTGGTCCTGTGACACTAGTGCTTTGCCATCTCCCACCTTGTCTCTCCTTTGAAATAGGGGAAATCAAGGAACAAAGAACCTGCTTGGGAAGAAAACTTTGGGCCATTTCAGCCCCCTGTATTCTCATGATTTTCTCTCAGGAAACACAAGCTGTTAATGGCAGGCTTTTCATATAACCCCAATAAAAATATAGGGGCCTATGTGCATATAGTGACCTACTGAAAATAGTTCAAAATACTCACCTAAGAGTAGAATCTCAACCTTTTAGTTTTAAGTCAGAATAATTTCAGAGTGCACAAGATATTATGTCTTAAAGAAAACATGTTCCTTTCAATAGAGAAATTTCTAGTTTGACTCCAAAATGTGGTGCTATCCATCTTGATGGAGAAATATTTAAATAGTGCTAAACATTTTGAACCATTATGCATTTAAATTGAGTTTTTAACTAACTAAAGCTGCTGAGAAAAGTGGTGTCTATAGAAGTCAGTTATAGCAGTTTTCATTCTATATGGAAATTAAATCATGTAAACTTCCTAATATAAACATTAAAATTCTTGAAAGAATGCCTTCTTTTTATGTGACAACTTTACTTTTTTAATAAGTACGGAGACTGTCCCATATTTTCGAAATGCAGATTTTAGTGCACAGTTGGTGAATTTTATTCCTGATAATAGTACCCATGATTAAAGGAAATTCTGAAGAAAATGAAGTTAGCCACAGAGGATTTTTTTTGAAGTCATATATTTTGAAGGAAATATGTTTTATTAGCAAATATATCAAGACTTATTAAAGTTGTATGACAACTATGAATTTTACAGAAAAGTGCTTGCACACAAAACAGTTAATATTTTTTGAAGGGTTGAGCTGAGCAAACCAAAAGATCTGTATTTGTTCCTCATTACATGGAAAAAAGCAGCCACAGGAAGCTGAACTCACTATGCAAGCCCAAGAACAAAAATAAAATTTTAAAAAGGCAGGTGTCCCCTGTACCACCAGAAATTTTGAAATTCTGTGAAACCCAAACCATTTCTCATGTGCATTTAATACATTCAGGCATATGATTAGAAAGGATAGTTACACAATGGAAAATTTATTGAGGTTACCATAAACCTCTCAAGCAGTATAAGTCCTCAGACTTACTTAGTAATAAATTTTCCTCCAGTGCCTAAGAAAATAACATTTTTATTTCTTATCAATGCAACTTTCAACCTGGTTTTGTTACATACCTATATCTCAAGCATTTCTAACTTGTATGATTTTCAAAAATAAACCAAAAATATTTCTTTGGCCTTTTCTTCTCCTGATCATTGTAAACAACAGAAATGCGAAAGAGAAAGGGTCTAATGTTTAAATAGTTTTCCTCGGTTAGCTCTGTGTCTTTAACATGAATCTGTTTCTCAAAATGTTTTCTATTTCTTAGCATTCCCAGGGAGTTAATTTAGATAAGTGAATGGACTTCCATCAACATATTTGTTTCCCTAACATTGGCACTGTGGCCTTCAAGAAGGAAAAAAGAACCACCTGAAAATAAATACAGGTTTTTTGAGTATCTATTCAAATATTATTACAACAATTTGAAATTAATATGATCAGGAAAGGGAATTTTTCTTGGCAAATGTCCTTTAAAGTTCAACTGTTATGAGATGGGCCTTCTTGTTTTGTTCCAGTGTGTTCCACAAGGTGGCACTTGGGGGTTGGGAGAAAAGAGAAATCTGAGCAAGGCTAAAGAGGTACTTCTAAAGACTTCATTCTAATGATTTTTCTGCACATAATTAGTTTTTGCTTAGCACTTGTTTTTCAAAATAAGTAGTAGTTTTCATAATACTCTGTGACTTAGGAATTTAGTTGGTAGCCAGGTTCTGAAAGATTGCAAGTGAATAGTTCTTAAGGATTGATAATGAACCCTTTCTCATATCAATGCATTAAAAAAGCCTAGTGATTCATTCATTCAAGAAACAGTTTTTGAGGTGCCTTCATTGCCTCACTATTTTAGATGCATATTTCACAAATACTGTCAGTCATCTGTGTACATTGTAGTCTTGTTAGGAGTGTAGAATTCCTACCCATGTTATCAGTCAACATTTCTTTCAACATTGCTTTCAAATTCCCTGCCACGATGGCCTTTAAATATACCTAATTTAAAAATCAGATGAAAAACAATAACATCAATAATTCAGTAGACAAAACTATTTAGAACAGCTGGCTGAAGCAGCCTTAAAATATCAAAAGACCTGATAATTTTTACAGTTTTATAATTAAGTGTAAATTCACAAAAAATTTTAATTAGAAAAATAAACAACAGGAATGTATATGTCATTGCTTCAGTTTTGAAGTGGTATGGCTACTTCACACGCACACACACATATTCTCATGTTTAAGTGTAGTGACCCACTATCCAGGATGATTTTAGAATTTTAAAAGCCACTTTCCTCAATAATATCACTGAAACTTAGGAGGAGAGAAACGTGTTTTTTGGAGTTTACCTTAGCACAGCCTGACAAGGCAGTTTATTCGTTCTGATTAGCACAAATTCAATAGTGCCTGCTTCACTTTTCCTCCAGTGGGAGACGTCGCCAGTGTCACCTATTCCTACTGAACCGAAATGCCGCACAATTTGGGGGCTGTCCAAAAGCTCCCCCATAAGTCGTCGACCTCAGCCCTCGACTTAAAAGCCCTCTGCGTAAGCCTATAAGTAGAAGGCCGAACTCGAACCTGGGCCAGTCTGAACTCTGTGGGTGTTCCAAACTTAGCTCACACCCGAAACTCCCGGGGCACCGCCCCGCACCCCGCCCCCTTAGCAGGCGAGCGGCAGTGGGAGGGGCTGGCTGGGACCCCCGCCGCTGCTCACCAGTTAGTGCGGGGAATTATGTGCAGACCCAGCGGGAGACTGTCCGCGCTCTGTGTACCCTGCTGCTGTCTCAGAGGCATCTGCTCTGCAGTCTTAGGACATGAAAAGTCCTTAGAAGCAAACGGATGTCATCTGTGCATAAATAAGTACAACACATTTCTTCGGGTATAAGAGATGCTGCTCCTTAAGCTGTCTACCGGGCATCTCTCAAACTCTAAGCTCAGCTTTTTTTTTTTTTTTTTTAAATTAAGATGTGTAATTACAGCAAAGATTTTTTTTATTTTTTTATTTTCTATCATTCTACATATATGATGGCAAAAGATTATGGCTGGAAAAGTTTTGTTTTGAAATTTTATTTTCTGCTTCATCCTCGGTTGGCAAAAAAGCTCCTAATTCTTTACTAATTTCCTCTTTCTTTTCCTTTGTTAAATTAAAATTTGTAAGCAAGTAATCTCATGAAGTAGGGGATTTTCCTGTTTAGAGGACTCTTGTGGGAGTTGTTTCCTCAAACAATCAAACCCTTCTCTGCTTGAAGAGTTTGGATTGTCAAACGTAGATTTTCTTAAAGGGGACAGATGACTGTATATATTGCTACCAGGAATTTTATCCATAGTGCTAATAAGCAAACAGAACCGCAGTTATTTAATTTCCAATACTTTTTGTTTTCTAGCCAAGTTATGTTTTGTTTATTTTCTGCTTCATCCTCGGTTGGCAAAAGCTCCTAATTCTTTACTAATTTCCTCTTTCTTTTCTTTTGTTAAGTTAAAATTTGTAAACGTGCTTAGGTATGATCCTGAAAATACCCTTTTTACACATACTTGAAAGTGCCTCACCTTTTTTTATGAAATGCAATAATATGTGTTTGCTAAAAATATTCCTGTTATCACCATGATAATTCTTTAATTCACCTTGGAGTCTTTGAATAATTGAAACAGATTCCAGAAATAATAGGTTTCTTAAGCCGCCCTTGGTTCTATTTTTGCAACAGTGTATACATTAATATTATAGTTTCTCTTTGTGTATTCATTTATTTTCCTATAACCAGTAATATATTAGTCAACTACTCCTAGAGTCAGCACTTAACAAGGTGGGGAGTTTCTATTTCATAAATTATTTCTGTTCTGTATATTATTTATTTTTGAACCACATTAGTCCTGTAAAAGTGTAACTACACAGAGCACATTAGGACTTGCATCTTAATGTCCATTAGTCTGGTGTTGATGGATTAAAAAAATTAAAATTAGACTAACCCCCCCAAATAAGCTGCGTGGATTTTAACATGATTAGTTATAGGTAGTTACACTATAGATGTAGTTTTTTTGTCTAGGTGTTTTATCATTATATAAAGGAGTTCAAGGACTGTCAAATATTCATATAGTATAGTGTGACAATACAAAAAAAAAATACAGATAGAAAAGCAGATACTGCCTGAAGTTGAACTCTGCTAGATGACCATTGGGGTACATGCCAGACAGAGATGGGCGCCTGGGCAGTGTACCCTGTTTTCTGGCCATAAGAAGACACTTCCCCCATGAACTAGTGTCTGGTAGGTGTAGTGGTGGGAACACATAATATTGTCAGAAGGAGAACAGTGTGAGAGTTTTCTGTAGGAGCAGAACTGTCAGCTTGTGCCTTGAGGCATCCAGTTGGCAAAATCAGATGGAGAATTCCAAGTTTCTGTACTCAAGCAGTACCATCTAGGAATAAAAATCAGGATTGTGTGTACAGTGGTCGACAGTGGGATTTTTAACTATCTTAATAATCCCAACACCCCCAAACCTTGTTGCACTTCTGGTTTTTTAGGTCTTGATCTGAAGGTTAAACGGCAAGTGTTTGCAATAGAAGAGCAGTGTGTGTTGAGAAAAGCACAATATCAGTTCCAGTAGTGTGCAGGTTAGAACTAGAGGGTTTCATAGGTTTATCATTTCTTAGATGTGTAAAAGCATGTTTCACTATAAATTGTATTAGTGTTTTTACATCCCTTAGGGCCTAGTTAAAACTTTCTTCTAGTTTCAGCATGGCTGTCATTCCTAGTATGCTTTTTTTATTTTTTTTTATTATAATAGGAAATATTTTAAAAGTAGAAGACAACCTTATTTTGGACACTTGACTGGTTGATTTCTGCATTTGAAATCATGGTTCTGGAGATGTAGAGATTGTGCATGTGCATGTCAGATACTATGTCTAGGCTATGTGAACAGCCCAGAATCACCAGTACAGTCCCATACCCTGCCTCCCTTCCTCTCTCATGCTTACATTCTCCCTGCCCCCATCCTGGCTTGTCCATGAGGTGCTCTCCATCCTCTGCTGCTCTTTGGGTGTCCAGGACATGATGAGAGATGCTTTAGGCATCACGATGTGCCTGCTCAGGCTTGGCCACCACCCTTACTTGACCTTCAGCTGACTGAGCTCAGTCATCAATAGAAGGTCCCCGGTGCTGGGCACAGTAAGCGTACAACACCAATCACAAATGCCCTCTAACATCTTCATATGCATCTTAATTTTTAAACCAAGTCGTTCTACAGAGCATTCAGTTTTGGCTGTGGTACAAAGAATAACTAACCAAGAGTAAAAAACCACATTCCAGAATAACTGTTTTCTGTCCATCTACAGGCTATCCTTTTACTGTATTTCTTCATACTTGAAACTCATTCTGCGGTTTTAATATCAGGGTACACACTTAAAGGGTGCATGTTCCTAAAAGGTGCAAAATTACTTTCATTCCGTTTGCTCATATGGCCACAGAAAACTCTGGTTTTGGTGCTTTGGATTTAGCAGGTCTAAGAAGCAGTGTGGAAAATCCTGGCCTGGAATAGTCTTGCAACAGTGTTAGCAGATGGCTTGGTGTTTAGACACTTGCTTCTGCTCTTTTCTTTGTGCACACTGGCCCATGAGGTCTACCTACCTGGGTGTCTTTTCTCATGCTCTCCCCAAGTGTGGAGCAGAGCAATTCCCCAAGAGCAGGGACCTCTGAATACCCAGATTTCGCCTTCAAAGAAAAAATGGCCTCAGCTTTCGTCAAATGCTGAATGGGAAAGGCCAACCTGCTCTAACAGCCAGCCCCTCCCTTCTATACAGAAAGCCCTCCTGAAGCAAAAATTTAATAAGAAAGGAAAGAAGAAATCAAGCTTATCTGTAAAGTTACCCTCTTCATAGCACCCTGAGCTAAATGATCTTACTCCCCTCCCTTTTGGTAGATGAAAATACAGGTCAATTTTTCTAGACTCTTCCTACCTGAAAAAGAAAATGGAAAAACAGGTGTTTGTGTCAAGTAATGTGTAATCCAAGGACCACCAAGCTTACATTAAATACCCCATGAGTAGAAATGGTTTTTTTGGAAAATAGCTCAAATAAGGGATGCTTTATGATCCAGGGTTTCTGATGTCAGAGGTAGCTATTCTAGTACATGCCTTATTCTAAGACTGTTTGGGGAGGTAAAAATGCTGATGGTGACTCTTTTGCAATGGCAAAGGTAAGGTGTCAGAAAAATTCAGAGGGTTACAGATCAATAATCTTTTGGAAACTGGATGTCTTACTGGGTGCTAGAAAGCAAATTTAGGTATTTATTGTCAGATTCTACAAGTCATTGTTTTTCTAAGAATTGGTGTTAAAATATCAGTGTCCAGTTAATTGTTTTCACTTATGCACAAGCAAAATTGAAACAATAGGAGAAAATGGTTTGTATATTTGTCATACCTTTTGTATTTCTTAAAATAAAAATTGGTAGCAAATAAAATAAAAACAACAATTTTAAACTGCTTTCTTGGAGATGAATTACTATCCTGATTATTTTTCTTTTTACTTTAATTTGAAAGAAATATAATTGCAGTTAGTAATGTATAAATAACAGGTTTTTGCAAAATATGTTTTACACTTTTGCTTTAAGAGATCCTTTTCAGATGTCAAATGTTTAAAAAAGAACCACTGTTCATTGAGCTGGCACAACGAATATTTAGTAAGTTCTCATTCACTATACTAACCATTGACTGCACAAAGATGGGCCTTCCTTTCTGAAGCTTATGGACTGAGACTGGAAAAGTCTCAGTTTATATAAACAATTACTAATAACCCGAAGATGAGCAACGGTTCTCATTGGATACTGCCTGAATAGATTCAAAAACAAAAGTCAGTGTTTGCCTGTCATAGAGGGAAAAATTCTTTGTGTGTGCAGAAGCCTGCAATCATAAAAATAATCAGGAAAAGTTAGGAAGGTTGGCAAGGCGTCTCCTGAGGCCTTGGCTTTCAAATATTTGGATCATAACCTTTGTTGCGACAGGAAGGCAGCTCAGGAGCAAGGTTCGGCATGGTTCTTAGCAGACGGGTCAAGGAAGGAGAGTCTTGGAGCCCTCAGTGACTTTTCATGCTTTTATTAGTAGAGGTGGCCAGGTACATGGCAGGCTTGGGTGCCCCTGGCACATCTCACCCTCTCTGCTGCTTTCTACTGCTGCTGATTGCCTTGGTGTTCTCGCTATTGGTCGGTCCTGTCGGTCCCGTTGGTTCTGGTGTCCTCATGACACCACCCATTTATGCCCATGTTGAACTCAGGTGCGCCCACTTGCGCATCCCCACCCTGGGGATGCTTGCAGCATCGCAGGTGTCCATCATCAAAGTGGTGGGAGGGTGGAAAGACCTGACTTCTCTAACCCTACACCTTTGAAAAGAATTGAAAGCTAACAGCATGATACACATGGTCACACACTAATTTTGGAAATTTACTTTTGACAAAACACTGTCATGTGCCCCACAATAAATGTTCTTTTCAATTTTACCTTATACACACATTTTTTTTCTCCATTCTTTGAAAATGCTGCTGGAAAATCCACTAAATTTACTTTACAGTCTCACCCATAGACCATGATTTACTGTTGAAAAAAAAAATCAAACAGGGGAGTGGGTAGGTGAAGAGCCAGGAGGTGAAGTCATAAAGGAGTTTAGAACCACTGAAGGATTTTAAAGAAAAAGATGATTTCTATGAATATTAGCCAGCTGCAGAGTAGACAAAGCAGCTACTGAGATATTGTACCATAACCAAAATGACCAGTTATTGTTTAGTACATATGTCCCTCTCTATGTGTACAATAACAAGTATTTTTAAATAATCCTCTGAATTACCCGGAAGCTCTATTTAGGACATCTTTTTTTTTTTTTTAAATCAGGCCTTATGTTGCAGCTTAATTTTAAAAATTTGGGCCTCCCTGGTAGCCTAGGAGTTAAGTCTCAAGCGCTATCACCTGAGACCTGAATTTGATCCCTGGCCAAGCAGCTGACCCACATGGCCTAGCAGACCTCTCCTATCTTGCATGCTGCCTCTCAGCAGTGTATTTCAGTAGATCCTCCTGTTCTTCTCCCCACTCTGTCTCTGGTGAATATTCACTCTCATACCACCCCAGCCTGTATGTATGTATGCATAAAAAAAAACAAAAATCTTTAAGAAATAATTATAAATTTAAAAGACCTACATGAATAGGGAGTCAAGAATTTGATCTTTACTAAGAAATGGAAAATTTGCAGTTCATTAAAAGGTGAGTCATACCGTAGATCTGAAGCATACAACAGGGGAAGGAAGATCACAAAGGAATATGGTGATAAGGTAGTGGGGAGAAATGTGGGGGTCTACATCTGAGGGAGAAACCAATTATTACGCAAAAATGAACAATTATAAGGGGTAATAAAGTGAGTCGTAGCAGCCGGAAGGGGTGGCACAGGAGCAAGGTTTAGGATGGTTCTGGGCAGACAGGTCAGGGAAGGAGAGTCTTGGAGCCCTCGGTGACTTTTCATACTTTTATTTAGTAGAGGTGGCTAGGTACATGGCAGGCAGGGGTGCCGGGGGGGCCAGGAGGCTGGTAGGCCTCCCAGCCCCCGGCGCATCTCACCCTCTCTTTGCTACTTTGCTACTGCGGCTGCTCCTTCATCCTGTTGGTTCTGTGGGTTGGTCCTGGCGTCCTCATGACGCCGCCCATTTATGCCCGTGTCCAACTCAGGTGTGCCCACTTGCGCATGCCCACCCTGGAATGCTCGCAGCACCGCAGGTGTCCATCATCACAGTGGTGGGAGGGTGGAAAGAACTGATCATTCTCTGACCTTACAGTCGTCATTATAGAAGCCAAGTTTGTGCCATTTTTTCAAAGTATTGTACCAAAGGATCCTTCAGTTAACTGCTACACTTAGAACATCATGCCATTAAGAGCCTATTAGATTTTGCCCTTTGAAATATCGGTCCAGCTTACACCTCCCTGTTCTCTAGGCAAGAACATGATGGGGGTGGTTTCCAAGAGGACATATTTGTTCTGCAAACATCATCTCCCTCCACATAGCAGAGAGAGCAAGGGGAGTATCTCTTGGGATAGGAGACAGGAGACTATCAGTCTCTCAAATGTCTGAAAGTGCTACCTGTAAATTTAGAGCTGCAGGTGGCCGTATTTCTCCTTCTATGCACAGAGGATCCTTGGTAAGCTGAATGTAAAAAGAGGAGGAAATGCAGAGACTGGATTTGGACAACCTTGTGGTTCCTGTTCTGTGGGCTCTGAAACTCTTCATATCTTTATATTAGTTAGCCTCCAGCTGTTTCTTTTTATTTATGGAGCTCAAGTGAATGTCTTAGTATCATATCTTTATATTAGTTAGCCTCCAGCTGTTTCTTTTTATTTATGGAGCTCAAGTGAATGTCTTAGTTGCAGCAAAAGTTCTTATCTCTAAAAGGAGGAGAAGCAGGGAATGGGGAAATACTTTTTTTTTTTTTACTGTTCTCTCTGTTTAGAATGACCTGTGGCAGCTCTTCTGTGAGAAGTCTGTGTTACTTTTATCGTCCACCTATAATGCCAGTTCTCAATCCTTCTTCTCACCTCCAGAAAAGCAGTGTGATGATTTAAGTAAACTACATCCTTTTTAGTTTGTCACACTGTGTTCAAATCCCTAGCTTCGCTATATTTTTGCTATGGGAACTGGAGCAAATGACTTATCTTCTCTTCAGTTTTTCTCAGCTGAAAAGTGGAACGTAACACTTGCAACATTTGGGAAGTGATGTAGGTTATACCTAGAAGGAGAATGGGTGTGTTTATTGGCAAATCACATATATACAGAGGGTGTGAAAAGCATTTATTCTTGGTAAGTCACTGTAAGTTATATCCTGAGATGAGCAGGACTGATACAGTTTTTCTGATGTGTACCCAGATGAGTTCCCAATAGCTTTGATCTTCTTAATTATCCCTATTTCTCTTGCCCTGCATGGGATCCATATCCCATTCAGAGGCAGACATCTACAGGAAACAGAAATCTTTCTATTGACTCATAGTATTGGTACATTTTTAAAATCTCTGTACTCTATATAATCAGCCAAAGAAAGTAAAAGGTAAAAAGGAAGTAAAAGGAAAAGCTATATTCTCCCATCAGTAATGGAAATAATATCTGTGATTTTCCAAGAAATAACTCCTGGAATATGAAAAGCACTATAAATGAAACACTTTAAAAAAAAAAAAACCTCAATATTTACAAGTCTCCACTTCCTCTTATAATTACGGACGAGTCTGTCTTTGGTTGGAGAGTGCCTAACTTCAATCAGGGGTAATGGAGGACAAGAAAGAATGAAAGGCTGAAAGCGCCAATGTAAAATGCAAAATGAGAATGAATATTTAATGAGTTTAACCACCAGTTCATTTAAAAGTATTTGGGCAAGTTTTGAGAGAAAAAATTTGAGAGCATCTGTTGTGCAATGCAGTATAAAGATAATTTTATATAATATAATATTTATAGATCTATATATAATATAATATTTATAATATATTTATAATATTTTATTATATTTTATAATATATTTATAATAAAATTTTATATTTTATAAATATTTATAATATATTTATAATATTTTTATTGTGTTTGTAATATTTATAATATAATATTTATATATTTATATTACTTATATAATATAAAAAAGTAAAGATAATTTTTTTATAATATAAAATATTTAAGGGGTTTTCTTGTATGTAACAAGTCATTTTGCTGTTTTCCAAGCAGAATCCAAATTGATTTTCAATTACTTTCTAATGACGTTTACTAGATGAACCCAGGGGGATCTAGCTTAATTTAGATCCATACATACTTATTAAACATAATGACTACATCTCTGGAACCCACATCACTTTCCTTGAAGTTTTAGTACTGTACTGTTAATATCATTGCAGAACATAGAATAAAGTTGGCCTTTAATATATTTGTTTTCCTTACTAGGTTACAAATAAGACCTTTAAAGGTAGAGGATGTCTTAATCAACTTCGTGTCCTGCACAGATCCAGCTTCCAAAATAGATGTTCAAAAACCAGTGTGAAATGAATGCATGGATAATGAATGAATGAAACTGGACTTAAAGGACGATTTCTTTTTTTCTTTCCTCCTTTTCTTTATTTATATATATTTGACATCAGTTGTGGTCCCCATGGATTTCCCACCACCATTTCACCAGTGCACCATCAAAAAGGACGATTTCATTAGCAGCATCTATAACAGCATTGTTTTCTCTCCCACTACCTGATGGACTCCGTGAAGTATCACTTCAGTCCTGTTCTTCACCCTATCCCCAGCACTTGTTATATGTAAACACATATGTTGGAATAAAACTTGTACACCCTCGAATGAATATTTCAGCGTTCAGGAATAGAAGCGAGCAAAACAATGCAAGGCCAAACGGAAGTGAGTTAGCTGCTTTGGTAAGGCTGCTGTAGCGAAGAGGATAGCTCACCTGCCCTCCGGTTGGTGGTGAAAAACTGGTGTGGCCCAGGCAACCTCGGGAAACCGCCAGTGATTGCCCACACCCTCTTCTCCTCCTTGACGGTAGGTGGCGCTGTGGCCAAGTGCGGCCCGACGGAACTTGCGGCGCCGCTCTTTGGGCGGAGTGGGGAGTCGGCAAAAGGACCTCCGGCGGGCCTTAGGGCCGCTTCGCTGGCCTGCGCTCCCTCGGCCTCTGACTGCGCGCAGTCCAGCACCATGGGGAAACGGGACAATCGGGTGGTAAGGATCCGACAGGGAAAACAATGAGGCGACGCGGCGCCGTGGAAGGAGAGGGGATCGTTGACTCTTCCTAGCGGGCCTGAGGGCCAGCGGCTGCGCTCGGACCTCGAGCCGGGGATCCGGCCCCACCCCCGACCGGTCCCTGACTCATGTGCGCCGCGCACTCATTTGGCGCCTTCGGCCTCTTTCAACCTTATTTTACCGTATCCCCTTTTTTTCTCCTCTTCCACTCCAACCCTGCACTCTGGCACTGATCCTTAGCTCCCTTCCCTCCTGCACTCGGGCCAGCAGTGCCCAGTTTTTAGAACTAAAAGGGCTTACGGGATAGACCTCTCTCCTTCAGTATGTCACACCAAAGTCTGAGGTACCGGGAGGCGCCTGGACTCGCCCCTCTTTGGAATCGCCCGCCGTGATGCCTCAGCTCTTTCTTGCGCACTAAGGTGGGATAGAGGCGCGGAACACCTCGGATACCACGCCTAATCTAGCGATAGACGGGCTCCGGTTTGAGAACCAGAATTTAATCATTTGGGTTTCATGTCCCTAGCGCCTAGCACTGCCTGGCACTTAGTAGATCCTGTGAAGGAATGTGTGGCATGAGAACAGTTTACTTTGGGGGGTCAGGCACCCAGTAGAATATTTAATTTAGTCTCCTCGGATTTATATGCAGCCTTAGTTGAGACTGACAATAGTTCAGACTATAAAAGGCAAAGTAGCCGGGCAAGTGGTTGGCAAGAAAGTTATTACTCTAGTAAAGGAGATAAAAGAGATACAGAAATAACTAGTAGCAAATGGGGGAAAAAAGGAAATTCTGATTGGAGTTGTAAATTCTGAGGACATTCACAAGGAAAAGTACTCTGGCAGTAGAGATGGGAGGAAGACATACTAGATCCTGGGTGGGTTTGGAAAGGCCGGGTTATGAATCAAAATAGATGAACAGTAAACATAAGGAATTACTAATAAACTTAGATTGCAATCTTAGGAGTTCTTGAACTTGTCTGTGATAGTTTTACTAATGGAGCAACAAAGTATGGGGGGAGAGGATGTAGTTAATTACATGCTAAATCTAATGAATTAGCTTTTAATTTTAATATAACTTTACAGTTTGTGGAGGCAAGTTGCTAAACATTTAATGAAATGTTAATTTCCCATTTTTAAAGTTTGAAGTTTTGTGTAGTTTTTATAATCAAAGATGTCTGGGAACCACTGTGGTGAACCATCACTATAAGGTTGAGGAATAGGTTTTACTCCTCTCTTGGCTGGAGGTCAACTTTGTTAATTCTCAGAGTTGAAATGGTTCCTGCTATAGAATCCTTAGGTGTTAGGAGTGTTTTGGCTTTTTAGTGCCTTGGACTCAAATGTTTAGAAATTCCAGACCTTGGGTGCAGTTTCACAGAGTCCTGAGATGTTTGTTTGTTTACTGGGAAATGGTGTTGGTTTACACATCCTTTTTAAGCATTTGAAATTTTCTCCAAATTAGCTTCATTTACCAGAGCATTTTGATAGTTATGGTCTCATTACTTGGTATATTGTCCTGCAACAGACTGTTCTGGTAACATTTTGTTACCACCTGGAAAAGGTTGTGAGACTGAAACAGGAAATGAAGAGGTAAGACATTGTCTAATTCAGTCTCTTCATCGCATAAAGGAGACAGGGCTTGGGTCATTTGATACTTTGTGCATTTTAAATAAATAATGCCTCTGAAAATACTGACATCCCCCCCATGTTGCCGATACATGGTATTAAGGATGAAAAATGTTTTTTTATGAAACTATTAAGTTTCCATTGGGAAAAAAATTATTTTTTAAAGGTTTATTTATGCATATAAGAGCTGCGGTGCAGGCCAGAAGTGGAGGGTTTGAGGGGGGTAAGGAGGTGACAAGATTCACCAGAGACAGTAGGGAGCAGAACAGGTGATCTACTGAATATACTGCTAAGAGGAGCAGAGGGTTAGACAAGAGAGGTCTGCTGTGCCATGTGGGTTACCTCCCTGGCAGGGGATACAGGTTTTTCTGTAGTGACTGCAGACAGCGTCATAGAGCTGTGACTTACCCCGGTGCCACCAGCACGGTCCCTGAAACAAAACACTTTAAAATAGACTTTATTTTTTAATAAAAAATAGTTTTAAGTTCATTGCAAATTTCAACATACAGTACAGATAGTTCTCATTCCCTGCTGTATCTCCCATTTTCAACATCTGGCATCAGAGTACTTTTGTTACAATTGATTAACCTACATCGAAACAGTCACCCAAAGTTCCTTTTCATTACAGTTTACTTTTGATGATGTATTTTCTTGAGCAGGTTTTTTTTTTAACTGAATATTTTAATTCACAGGATCGTCATGCTGTCTAATTCATGATGGGCATCCATTTGCCCGTTGTTTTTAGATGTCTCCATATTCCTTTATGTTACTCTGAAATCTTTAAAAAACAGATGTATCCTCTAGATAAAGATACTAATCAAAGTAACAAATGAAGTTCTGCACATTTTGTCTTTAGTTTTACTGCATTGCCCTTTCTGTCTTGAGCCAAATTTGCCTTTCAGAGTTTTAAAGTTTCCTGTCATCCAAATTCTTGAAGCAGCTGATTCCAGTTACATATGAATATGAATATTTAAACAAAATGTCAAAGATGTTTCAAGAAATTGCATTTTCTCTATTTCAACTAGTGCCTGACCAGCCACCCCCTTAATGTTAGGGATACTGACCTCCCTGGTAGAACAAAGAGTTGAGTGCCACACAGTGGGGCTTCTGTAGCCACTGCAGTGCAAGTTGGATACCTGGCCAGGGAGGGGACCCAAAAAGCATAACAGACCTCTCTGCCTTGCTGGCTGCTCCCCTCAGCAGTGTATTTCAGTAAATCTGCCTCTTCTGCTCCCCACTCTGTCTCTGGTGAATCCTCTCACCCCCCCCCACCCTCGCTTACCTAGCCTGTACCCCAGCTCTTGGATGCATAAATAAAAATCTTTTTAAAAAAATGTTAGGGGTGCTATTTTTTGCACTGGTGCATAAGAAATAAGGTTTTACCTTTGTAAATAATTTACTTTCATTGTTTTAAAAGCCTTTCTGTTTAAAAGCCTTTCTGTGCATAGTAAAAAAGCATTTTGTGTAGTGATCAGGTGCCCATACTATCCCATTTTGTGCATGGAACCCAGTTCATAAGATGCACATAATAAATGTTGCTATTATAATTTAAATAAGATATTTGGAGTGTACATAGGCAGAGGGAAGACAGTATTTATGGTCAAAAAGGTGAAAGGTAAGCTTTATTCATTAATAGATCACTTGATTGTACTATAAGTTGTAGTTGATAGTTGAAGTTTGCAAATACACTACTTTACTATTTTGCTTTTTGGTAAGTTATTCCAAAATAAACAGTAAGGTATAGGTTGGTGTGTATTTTAGAAAAGTAGTTTCACAGTCAACATTAAGACACATGATGAAAATGTTAATGTACTTTTAAGATACGTTAGAAAACTGAAGGACTATAAAACACGGTAAATGTGTGTTGTGCAGCCATCATCTCAGGCTGGATAGGTTCATTGTCAGTTTTCCCAGATAAGAGAATTTGTAGCTTCATGTGGATTTTGTAGTCCTTTATAGCTGAGACTGCACTGTATACACAGGCAAGATAACAAAGCAAGACAGGGACTCCACCTGAGAGGCAGAACAGCAGTTCTACTGCCTATAGACCCCTTTATAGTGCAGTGCCAATGGCCACACAACTGATACTTTGTTGCAAAGGCAAGGATCATCTATTGTTTGCCTGATATTTGAATGATGGAAAATTCAGTTTCAAGGTATAGGCTCTCTTTTGTGTGGGAGGTGAAAAATAGCTTGATTTACTCATTTTCCTTACAATGGAGTAGATAATCTATTTTAAGATTTTATTAATTTATGCATACAAGAGCTGGGGGACAGGTCAGATAAGGGGGGAGTGAGAGGATTCACCAGAGACAGTGGGGAGCAGAACAGGCAGATCCACTGAAATACACTGCTGAGGGAAGCAGCCAGCAAGGCAAGAGAGGTCTGCTATGCCATGTGGTTCCCCTCCCTGGCCGGTATCAAACTAGTGCTGCAGTGGCTGTGATAGCTTCATAGTGCTGCGACTTAACCCCTTGCACCACCAGGTAGGCTCCAAGTGAATTTTAATAAAAGAACTAGACACTCTTTGCTAGACACTATCATTGACAAAGAAATCTCTTTTGTTTAAATGTTTTTGTGAAAAAAATGTGTCTTAAAATGTTTTCTGCTACAGTAAGTACAATATGAGGAACCTGATTTAACATTTTGTAGGGATTTTTTTATTGTACTAACATTCACATTGAAACCATTTTTAAGTTCATAGTTTAGAAACATTAAGTATATTTACAAAGTTGTGTAGCTGTCATGACTATGCATTTGCAGAACTTTTTCATTTCTCACACAAAAGATTACTTAAGAAATGGTAACTCCCAATTGCCTTTTCCTGATAACCTCTTTAATTCAGTGGAATTATATATTCCTTTTGTTTGGCATATTTCATTTAGCATGTTGCAGAATTTAATTCCTTTCTATACCCTACATCCAACAAGGGGCTGATATCCAAGATCTACAAAGAACTCATGCAACCAAACAAAAAGAAAACAACCCATTAAATAATAAGTGTAAGAGCCAAACAGATACCAACAGAGCCCAAAGAAGACATACAGATGGCCAAACAAGCACATGAAAAAATGCTCGTCATTTACCCTTACAAAATGCAAATCAGAACAACTATGAGATACCACCTCACACCTGTATGGCCCATATAAAAAGACAGAAATAACAAGTGCTGGTGAGCATATGGAAAAAAGAAACCCTTTACACTGTTGGTGATAATATAGATTGATCCAGCCCCCATAAAAAACAGCATGAAAGTTTCTCAAAATGGATCTGCTTTATGACCAAGCAATTCCCTTCTAGATGTCTTCCTCAGGAGTGCAAAATGCTAGTTCAAAGTGATATATACATTCCCACATTCATCGCAGCACTATTTATAATAGCCAAGCTGTGGAAACATGCTCTGTATTCAAATACAGATGAGTGTATCAAGAAGATGTGATATATATACATATCTTGGAATACGACTAAGCCACTAGAAAAGATAAACTTGTCATTTGGGACAGCATGAATGGAACCAGAAGAGATTACTCTGAGCAAAGTAGGAGGTGAAAGACAAATACCAGATAACATCATTTAATATAATGAAACCAAGCAAAGGGTCAGATAAAGCCAAACAACAAATGCTAAAAATCTGACTATAGAATTTAGTGTGTCAGAGAGGGAGTGATATGGGGAAGAAGCACAATGGAATATTGGGATTAGACCATGGGTGCTTTGGTGGGTGTGGTGTAATAACATGGGAAGAGGGAGATCCTGTATCTCTAAAATGCAATCATGTAGACCATTGCTAACTTTAAAAAAAAAAAAAACCTTTCTAAAACTAGAATATTCAATCTATGTATGTACCACATTTGTTGTCCATTCTTCTGTAAAGGGACTTCTGAATTGTTTCTACCTTTTGGGCTATTGTGACTCGTGCTGCTTTTTACACCTGGGTTGTTCAAGTATCTGCTTGGGTCCCTGCTTTCAGTTATCATATAATCCAGCAATTCTACTTCTAATTTTTTGAGGAACCACCAAACTTTATGCAACAGCTGTACCATTTTACATTTCTGTCAGCAATGCATAAGGATTCCACTTTCTCCATGTCCTTGACAATGCTCGTTATTTCTGTTTTTGATAATAGCCATACTAATGAATG
Organism: Galemys pyrenaicus; assembly: GCA_019455555.1. NCBI lineage: Eukaryota > Metazoa > Chordata > Mammalia > Eulipotyphla > Talpidae > Galemys > Galemys pyrenaicus. The sequence continues at coordinate 3,040,503 of JAGFMF010011463.1, forward strand.
TGAAGTGGCATCTCATTATAGTTTTATTTTGCATTTCCCTGGTTACTAGTGATATTTATTGTGCTTATTGGACATTTGTGTTTATCTTTTATTTTTTAAAAAAGATTTTTTTTAAATTTATGCATACAAGAGCAGGGGTACAGGCCAGAGGCATGGGAGGTGAAAATATTCACCAGAAACAGAGTGGGGAGCAGAACAGGCAGATCAACTGAAACACACTGCTGAGGGGAGCAGCAGGCGAGGTAGGAGAGGTCTGCTGCACCATGTGGGTTCCCTTCCTGGCGGGGGATCGAACTCATGCTGCTGTGCTGCGGATGCTTCACGCTGCGGCGCTCAACCCACTGCACCACCAGGGAGGCCCAGCACTGTATTTTCTAAGATAGAAGATACGGTAGAATAACTGGTGAACATAGAATTAGGTCTGTCTTAACTTCTTCCAAATTAAGTTTATTTACCAGTGAATATAGTGTTACCACCTAAGAACTATAAACTTCTCTTACAGTAAGATAGAAACATTGTTATTGTCCTTAAATTTCTAGTAAAAATACATATTTTATGAAATAGCAATTCATCTTCCAAATTTGTGAGATTTAATAGTATTAAGTTTACTTTCTATAATGAAAAAATTATAGTCACGTTCATACTTAAATGGCAATAGTATAAGCATTTATAATGAAGATTGGTTGATGAGTAGTAAAATGTTACATTTTTAATGGCTATTTTAATGGAGTTAATTTTTCTTTCCTCAAGGCCTATATGAACCCAATAGCAATGGCCAGATCAAGGGGTCCAGTCCAGTCTTCAGGGCCAACAATCCAAGATTATCTGAATCGACCAAGACCTACCTGGTATTTTTAAATAATTTACCTATTTATAAGGGTTTTCACAAACTTTTTAAAGGTTATTTTTGCAACTTCTGTTGATCACCATGTAGTTGCCATATGTGTAATTTTTTAAAGTAATATTTGACATGTATTTTCATTTGAATGTGTGAAACACATGCATGAGTTTGTAAAACATTTTAGAGCCCATCACCCAGTATAGCCAAAGTATCAATAGCCCTTTCATATAAATTTTTTTCTGTTCCTTAAAAGATAACCTTAACCTCTCTGTGTTCTAAACTATTTAAATTGATAGGTTTGAATAATCTCACTCACTTAGGTATAACTAGTTGGTAGGAGGATTAGTTCTTATTTCTAGCTTTATCTAGGTAACATTAGACTTTGCATACAATGGAATGGATACCTGAGTAGATTTTCCCACTATAAAATTTTTGTTTTAAATTGTTTTGGGGGTAGAGAGGTTGCTTAGTTTCAGTGGCTCTGATCTTTTGTAAAGAAGGCATCATACCACGGACTTTATGTATTTTTAGACTGTCTTCTTTCATTGTCAAATACCATACTCCTATTGTAAGATAGGACAAGCTTTTGAATTAGTAGTTCAGAGTCCTCCTTAAGTACCCCTGAAAGCTGGGCAACTGTGATTGGAGTTATGTTTATATAAAACAGGGAATCTATTCTTTAAGTTGGTGAGTCATGTCACCAACTTAGAGTGTGCCATTTCAGCATACCAGAAAATAAATTATCCCAAGACAAAGTATATTTTTCTTTAAAACTGGAAAGAAGAATAAATTTTAAAGGAGAACTCAAATTTATGTGTGTATCAAAGGTCCCCAAGACATTTCTCAGGTTGATAATTCAATAGGACTCACAGATGGTAGTAGTTGTGGGTAAATTTTATTACAGTTACCAGATACCACCCACAGTTGGCAAAGGAAAAAGGTGTGTGGGGTGAACACTTAAGAGAAACTAGGCACAGGCTTCCAAGGCTTCCTCTCCATGAATATACACGGGACGCACTTGATTCGCTTAGCTTCAAATTGTGTAACACACACGATAGTACATGCCAGCTGGAGGAGTTCATTAGAGACTCAGTATCCAAGGATTTTGTTGTGCATTGGTCAGTCTCTGCCTATCAGGTGTCAAAATTCTGAACTCCTAGAAGGAAGGTTGTTATGCATAGAGTTTATATAGGTATTAGGCACAGTGAGCCCATATCTCAGGGATTAATGGTAAGGTCTGTCTTGAAAAAGGTCCCAGACACTAGCCAGGACTAATCCTGTAAACATGCCTTTCTAAGAATAAACAGGCGTGCTCTAGTAACTCTTTTATGTATAACATTTGAGGTGGATAATAAAATGAATACAGTATAAAGAACAAAATGAATACTTTAGATAATAAAACCTGAATACAGGTTTTCCTAAAACATAGTAATTAGTCATTAGACCTTAGCTCACCCTAACACTGAAGCTAAAACCTTCATGGCATTTAGGCAGATTTCTTGCCTTCTCCAGACTTTATTTATATTGACAAAAAAGAAGAAATCCTAGCCAGCTTTGAAAGAAATGATACCTGAGGACCTGATTTTATTACATGTCATTTCTCTTAAAGTTGCAGTTTCTAAGAACCCATAGAAATTAAGTGTGGACTTATATAGTACTAACTTTTTCCATAAGATAGTTGTGAAGATAAAAGGAAAATATAATTAAAACATTGTTGTAAAGTGTTCGATTGCTTAGGTGTGTCTTTATAATCGTTTATAAGAGGAAATTTTAATCTTATCTGATTATGGTAATTGATTTATAACAACATGAACAAAGAAATTTGGAATTACTGATATTGGAATGGGGAAGTTTATTAGGATATTAAGAAAAAAATTGTGACATTCTTCTATGCGTCGATCTGTAATTTGAATTGCTTCAAAACTTATTTATACATTCTGTTTTTTAAGGGAAGAGGTGAAAGAACAACTAGAAAAGAAAAAGAAAGGATCCAAAGCATTGGCTGAATTTGAAGAAAGAATGAATGAGGTTTGTAAACACTTTTAAAAATTTTTTTTTCTTATAATGAGAAAAGTGAAATCATTTTTAAATAAACCAAGAGTGGGGCCTCCCTGTGGCACAAGGGGTTAAGGCTCAGCACTATGAAGCTATGGGAGTCACTGCAGTACATGAATCCTATCCCCAGCCAGGGAGCTGACCCACATGGGCCAATAGACCTCTTCTGTCTTGCCTGCTGACCCCTCAGCAGTGTTTTTCAGCTGATCTTCCTGTTCTGCCTCCCACTCTGTCTCTGGTAAATCCTCTCACCCCCTGCACCGCTGGCCTGTACCCCAGTCCTTGTATGCATAAATAATTAAATCTTTAATAAATAAGTAAACCAAGAGTTTGGGCATAGCTTTTAGGTTAAGGGGCTCTTTATTTTAGAAGTGTTTTTGTTATATTGAGTACAGGATTATATTTGAATGTATGATGTAAGGGAGATTAATAATCTTTTAGTAATTTAAAACTTATGTTAAATGTCAGATACTTCCCCTTCCCCCCCCAACCCTGATATCCTCCACTTACCCTGGGATTTCTGTGGTGATATTTGCTATTTTGATTATAGACATATATGCAGCATTTAAGCCATAGAATAAAGCAATTCCATCTTTCCTGTCTGAAAAGAGTTTCTAACCATCTTTGTTAAAATGAAAAAAGTTCTCAATCTCAATCATAAAACCTATTGCTCTCACAGTACAATGGAGAATTCCCAACATTTAGTGTCATCTTTGAAAGGCGCTAGTAGAGGCTCCTTTAGTGATAGGTTAAAGAATCCTGGCACCTGGAATATCTTTTGACTGTAATTAGAGGGTGAGATGGGTGAGAAGTAAAAGAGGAGAAGTAGTGGCTTGCTCTTTAGTAGGTGTATCGAAGGAAATAGCCTCTAATGTTCTTTATAACTTTTCTTGCAGAACTGGAAGAAAGAACTAGAAAAACACAGAGTGAAATTATTAAGCGGGAGTGAGAGCTCATCCAAAAAAAAACAGGTAACACAACTTTTAGTGCTATTTTAATTTCTTAGGTCTTTATAATAATGCTGTGTACTGTTAATAGATACAGTTGAAAACTCATCAAAATTATTTAGGTTTGTACTTTCGTTTGTTTGCTTTTAGAGAAAGAAAAGAGAAAAGAAGAAATCTGGTAGGGTGAGCAAAAGTTTTCCATTTTTCTACATGTTACAGTTAGGAGGACGTAAGAATAAAGAATCATTTTCTATAGAAAATGTAAGAATTTATATAACATCGGTGCTGACTCTAGGTGATTTAAGGTCTCTGTAGCCATGGGTAATTTTGGGGGCACTGAGTGTTTTACTAGTGGTAAGTTAGAATGGAACCAATGTGTTAACAACCTAGTATTTCTACTAATAGTTATTAAGGAGGGAAAGTTGTCTAATCTGTTGTTACCTTGTTGAGCCTTTTTGGTGGTTGGGGAGTAAAGGGATGTCACATTTGCCATTTTAAGTATAAGTTTTATGAATATAGCATTTGTTTCTCAGGCACTAGATTGGTTTCTTTAAGTATTTGAGCGATTTAGTAAAAGAAAAAAATTCCTGCATCTCACAAGCTTTAATTTTTTTGTGCTTGGTCAAGTATTCATCTTCTTCATCAAGCTCTGATTCTTCCAGCAGTTCTTCAGATTCTGAAGATGAGGTATGGTTTGCCTGTAAGGATATAAGAACTAATTAAACCCATTGCGAAATATATTAGTAATGTTTGCTTTAGGTTTTATTTGTATATACAGGGAGCACTGATGTGAATGAATAACTAGACATTTAAATATTGCTGTATATATATATTTTTTTAAATTTTATTTATTTATGCATACCAAGAGCAAGGGTACAGGCCAGAGGTGCAGTGGGTAAGAGGATACCCCAGAGACGGAGTTGGGAACAGAACAGGCAATCTCAACTGAAATACACTGCTGAGGGGAGCAGTAGGCGAAGCAGAAGTCTGCTGTGCCATGTAGGTTCCGTCCCTGGCCAGTTATCGCTGCAGTGACTGCAGAAGCCCTACAGTGACATGCTCAACCCCTTGTGCCCACCAGGGAGGCACTGGTATATATTTTAGATTATCAGTACAAGAAAAGAATTTGAAAAATCTAAAATGCTATTTGACTAGATGCTGAGGATTACATGTGACTCAAATCACTTAATTTTTTTTCTTTTTTTTTTAAACAGGGAAGTGATATGTCACATTAAGTAAAACATGTACAAACTGATTTTTTATTGTTTTGTTGATTTAGAAAGGTTTTATATTAAATGCATCAGTTATGGTGCATGAGTGAATTGGTGGTGGAAATTCTATGGGGACTACCCCTAGAAAAGAAAGCAAACATTCTAAGAAAAAACAAAAATAGTTAAAAAACAAATAAAATGCATCAGTTATATATTTTTTTTTAAGCAGAAGATAACTATTTCTAAATTGGTTTTGTTTTGTTGTTTTGTTTTGTTGGGTTTTTTTTGTAGGATAAGAAACAAGGAAAAAGAAAAAAGAAAAAGAAGAACCGTTCCCATAAATCTTCTGAAAGCTCCATGTCAGAAACTGAATCAGACAGTAAGGTAAAATTAATAAATTAACATTTGGATACTGAAGACAGTTAATTAGTTTTTTCTTTTCTTTTTGCTTTTAATTGTTCTCAATTTAGAAATATGGTTCTTTTTTTTTTTGACATCCTCTGCTACTTAAATAATGTATGTAGTGCCTTATATATGGTATTTATTTTCTGAGTACTTTCACATCTGTGTCTTCTTGTCACATTTCCTTGAAAACTTTATGATAAGTGTGACATTGTTTTTTGTTTTTTCCACATTTTTTGTTAAGTCATACTTCAGGGGGAAAATTTTTGCTTAAATTTGTTTAAGTAGTATTAAAATTGGAACTTGAATCTGTATCCTCTAATAACTAGACCAGTGGCCTTTTTTGCTGTACAATATACTGAAATTTTTTCTATACGATCTAGAATTGTTAAGGCACAATTGGCTCTCAAACATTAGTGGTTGTAAGAAATACTGAGGGTTGCAAAAAAAATTTAGATTCCTGGCCCCATTTCTAGAGTCATTAGTAAGTCTAATTTGGTTCAGAAAATCTACATTTGTGACAGATGTCCTCTGTAATTCTGATACAGGAGTGTCTGTAGATGCAGTTTGACAAAAACTGTTGTTAGGTTCCAGGAGAATAAAGCAACTGTCTAGTTTTCTGGCAGATATCCACTTGCCCTGGTTAGAAAGCACTTGCCTGGCATTCAGAAAAGTATTCAGTTGGTTTTCTCTTTGTCTTTTAAAGCAGAGGAGCTAGTCTAACTACATTAATAACTGACATTTATTGAATGCCTATGTGTTAGACACTCTTCTAAAAGCACTTGACAGCTGGATCAGCTGAACAACACTATGAAATGATTTTCCTGCTTTATTGATATGAAAGGTTCAAGGAGGTTAATAGCTAGAACTGAGGGATTTAGCAGCAGGAAGTCTTGCCTTACCTCTTTAAAACAAGAGTGGGGGGATCAGATTGGTAGATGTTTTAGTACAGTGTAATTAGAACTCTAGCATATGATCTCTCCTCCTGGCAAAAACAGAAAAAATTTTTTTTTTTTAAAGATTTATTTATTTATGCATGCAAGCACTGGAGTATAGGCTAGAGGTATGGGGCGGGGGGTGAGAGGATTCACCACAGAGAGCAGGGAGCAGAACAGGCAGATCAATAGAAGTACACTGCTGAAGGGAGCAGCGGGCACAGCAGGAGAGGTCTGCTGCGCCATGTGGGTCCCCTCCCTGACCGGCAGCAGGGATCGAACTCATGTTGTAGTGGCTGCGATTTGCTTCATAGTGCGTTGCTTAACCCACTGCGCCACCAGGGAGGCCCCCAGAAAATTTTTTTTAATTGGATAAATGTGACATAAAAATTTATGTATATGCAGCATATTGTTTTAATGTTTATGTATTATAATGGTTTTCATATGTATCATATATTGAAGTAAACTTAGAGAACAAATCACCTTTTCAGTATTTTTGTCCTGATAATGTTAAAACTTTCATATTTAAAATTGAAATGCATATTTTTGTTGTTTAGGATAGTTTAAAAAGGAAAAAGAAGTCAAAGGATGCAACTGAGAAAGAAAAGGTAATTACAATTTTATATTGCCTTAAGATAGTCTGTCTTATAATACTTCATATATTTCAAGAAATTAGCAATCAGTTTACTTTTTTTTTTCCTTATGGCATTTTAGCAAATCTATTATAGTATACATTTTTGAATGTCAATGATCAGAAGAATATTCCTGTAGAGTTTGAGTTTCTATAAATTAATGGATTGTCTCATTTAAAAACTCAAAATAGTGGAGGTTAATAAGCATTTCCTTTGTTTCAAGTCATTTTAAAGAGGGCCCTTTTATTATGAAAGTATATGACCTTTTATTTTAAATTGAGTATATACCTTAGATAAATTTGAGAAATCTTTTTGCTATAAGTGGATGTTTTATCTCAATTTATGACATCTATAATTAATGCTAGATATATCCCCATCTACATTTCTTATTTACACTGAAAAGTCTTTTCTGATTATTAAAAATAAAGAAAAGCCTAAAAAAAAAAATTGCTAATGAGAGAAGACTACAGGTAACTGTCACTATATTTTCTCAGGGTTTTCTTAATAGCATATTTAAGAATTGAGGTGAAATTGATAACCTTCAAATTACAATTGGCTATTTAGTGTATGTACAATATTGTATAAGGAGCTCCTCTCTAGTTTCAGTACCCATTTAAAACAACCATTTCCCTAATTTCCATTTTCCCTACCTTCCAACCCCTATCCCCTGGTAATCTCTGTGTCTGTGGATTTGCTTATTCTGAATATTCATATAAAAACAATCATACAATATGTCACCTTCTATGTATAGCTTCTTTCAGTTAATATAATCTGTCCTGCGGTTCGTTCAAGTTGTAGCATGAATTAATGCTTTGTTTTTATGGACGAATAATATTCTTGTATGTATATACCAGTTTGTTTATCCACTCATCCATTAATGGTCATTTGAGTTGTATATCTCCCTTTTTTTGTCTAATACAAATAATGATGCATGTACAAGTTTCTATGTGTACATGTTTTCATTTCTCTCAGATTTATAGCCAGTAATGGTTTTATATCAGTTTGAAAATAACCCATTAAGACACTGAAGTTGACCAAGAATTGTTAATTCCAAAAATTCAAAGATAAAAAACTTATTAATATAATTTGCTTTGTTAACTGGGACCCACCCATAAGGTTATTTTAGTAGCTGCCAAAGGGGGGGTGATGTAATTCAGCATTAATTCCTGACTTTCAGTGCCATTATAGCATAAGTAATTACTTTCATGTTTTAAAAAGAATGTTTGTGTGAAGCTAAAAACTGGTAATGTATAAACATGAAATAGTAAAAGATATGCATTGTGATTTTAAAGAACTTCAAAATATTGGCACAAAGTAATACAAGCATATATAATATAAACAAATAATACAATAAATAAACACCTATATATTACCAGTTAGTAGAATGAACAAATGACAAAATTATACTTTGTCATTCTTGTTTCAGATCTTATTTAAAACAAACAGAAAACTGAACACACTTACCTTAGAGGCAGCTTGTTTGTGAAATTCGTGTGCATCCTCCCATCCACATTTATACTCTTACATATGCATTTATAAATAGCATAATGTATTCGGTATATACTCTTAAATTTGTTTCCTTTGCTTTTAGAATTCCATTTTATTAATTTGCCACAATTTATTTCTCTATTTTCCTATTTGTGGAATCTCGATTTTTTCATTTTTCAGTAATGCAAATAAAACTGCAATAGCTATTTCTTATTTTTTTCTTTTTTCCACAAATTACTGTTAATTTTCTAAGGTATACCTTGGAATATGATTTCTAGGTCTTAGGATATCATACATTTAACATGTCTGCATTTTGCTCACCAAAGTGCTTGTTATTGATTTGCATTCATGTTAGTAGTATATGACAGTAAATCCTTATTCTACATACGTACTTGTCAACACTGATACTTCCTTTTGCCAGTTTCATTTAGATATTTGAGCCTCTTCATCTGCTTTTTAGCCATTCAGATTTCATTTTCTGTGAATTGCCTGTTCATATTATTTGCCAATTTTTCTGTTTGTGATCTTGTTGATTCATAAAAGTTTCATATTTTGGCTACAGCTCTTCATGAACATGACTTAACATCTCTTGGTCTATGACTCTCTTACTTAGAGTATCTGTTATAATCACATATAAGTTGTCATTTTAAGTCATATACACCAGTCTTTATTATAAAAGTTCATGCAGTATCCAATTAGAAAATATAATGGAAGGGAATAACCCATTTATAATCATAACAAAGAATGTATAGGAAAAATCTTTAAAAAGTGAACTGGATTTATTTGAAAATGATAGAAATCAATTCACAGATACAGAATATTTAATAAATATTCCTAGTTACGACTCATCCTACTATATGTTAAAATTTTTTTTTTTTTCAGTGTCTGATTAGAATAGTGTGGTATGGTACAACAATAGGGAAAAAAAATGGAACAGTGCAAAGTTCAAGTACCATTTTGTAAACACTTGTAAATTTAATATATGATAAAACTGGGTTTGGGGAAACAAAATATCTAGCCATTTGGAAAATATAAAACACTACTCTTTAAGGCCAAGTCCAGATAGTTAAAAGTTGCAAATGCAACTAGAGAAAGACAAGGGTGAATATAATATTGGGGTTAGAAAGGCATATGCCTTAAAACTCAGAAATTTTTGACCACAGAATTCTGAGTAACAAAAGGAAAACCCATGAACAATGTTTTAATATAATGAATATATAAAAGCTAGGAACATAGAAGATAAAAAACTCAGTGATTTTCAGTAATTAAGGGAAGAGAATACCGAACATATACAGAAAAATTGGTAAAATGTATGGTTAGGCAATTATAAAAGAAAATGTGAACTGTATTTTGATAACCTGAGATTGGTATAATGGAAAAAGAGCCTGATAAAGAGGTTTCTGGTAGAGTGTGATTCATAAATGAGAGAAACAAACAGTTGTGGGGGTGGTGGGAAAGTGAGAAAACTACTTGGGTGAAGGCTACGTTGGCCTTTATTTAGTCATTATTAATTAGATGAAGATTCTGCACTTACATATCCTTCACTCTATTTCAACTTTGTTTTTAATAGCAAAGAACCCATATGCCTGCCCTCCAGAAGGAGATGGGTTAAGTAAATTGTGGCATATACTTTCAATGAATGTCAAAGGCGACCATAAATGACGATGTAGTTGGCATGGAAAGATACTATTGGGTGAGAAGAGCGGGTTCCAAACAGCAAGTATTTATGTAAAATTGTAAATATACACACAGAGAGATGTTTCCAGAATCTTAACAATGTTTAATCCCTTATGGTGGGATTTGGGTGTATTTTCTTACAATAAACATTTATTGTATTTACCACAGTAATGAAGCTATTTGCAGAAACAAAATTTAATCACCTATAATATAACACATAGATCATCTTTGCCAGTTATTTTCTACATTTATTTTTATATCTTCAAAATCTCTCTTTCTCTAGGATTAGGTAGTGAGCACTTTTTTTTCATTGTGTGATTTTGTTTTTGTTGTTAAGAACTACTTCAGACATACCGAAAAAAAAGATGGGAAATAATAAAATGACAACTTTGATAAGTCTTCAACATTTTGCCACACTTGATTCAGATGTTTTTGAAATTTTTTCTTAAAACACATTCTTAATTTCATTAATACTCTTTTAGTCTTAACTCCCTTCTTCCCTAGTTATGCATTTTCCTTTTAAAAATACTTAGAAAATGAAAAAATATTAAATAATTTAGCACTTCTAATGCACTAAAGGAACTACTATACTAGAGATTCTTTTAGAGCATCACAAATAAACTACCCATTGATTTTCTTTTTTGCAGAATTAGGCTTGTCTGATCCAACCCTGGGTAGAAAAAATGTAAGAGACCCAGATCTTGCATCTATTGGTTTCTTTCAGTTCTTTAAAAGGAGGCTGTTAGCATCTAAATAGATATGCAGTTGCTTTTCACATTATTTAATAAAAGCATTACTTTATTGGAATTAAAGACTGAATCCTGGTAAATGCCAGCAATCTTGTGGTAATTGAAAGAACTGTTAAATAGAACTTAGAAACATAAAATTTGTATGCATAATATTGTATCATTTGAATCTATATATGTGTATTCCCCTCCCCACAGGATGTTAAAGGACTCAGCAAAAAAAGAAAGATGTATCCTGAAGATAAACCTTTGTCATCTGAGTCCTTGTCAGAATCAGATTATATTGAGGAGGTGAGTATAATAGTAAAATAGTTTTCTGTACTTCAAAATGTTGACTTACTTGATTTTGAATATGATTTAGTAAAAATACTTTAAATGCTTGATTTATTCATTTTTCTAGTATTATGTGCTATAAAAAGATAAATGGGAGCCTCCCTGGTGGCGCAGTGGGTTGAGCGCCCTCACTGTGAAACATCTGCAGCACAGCAGCACGAGTTCGATCCCCTGCCAGGAGGAGCCCCATGTGGCACAGCAGACCTCTCCTGCCTTTCCTGCTGGTCCTCTCAGCAGAGTGTTTCAATCTGCCTGTTTTGCTCCCTACTCTATCTTTGGTGGATCCTCTCACCCCCCACACCTTTGGCCTGTACCCCAGATCTTGTATGCATAAATAAATCTTTAAAAAAAAAAAGATAAATGGAAGTGATTCCATTTACAATAAGTTTTGCATTTTTCCAGAAGATAATCATGTTTCCACATATCTTTCCAATCAGATACTATCACTCTTCAAATATTTTTTATTATACTACCATTTTGACTATATCTAAGATGCTATATAATGTATTATGTATTATAGTATATAATGTAGTATGTTGAATCCTGGCATTCCCTGAGGTTGTTTTTGGTTTGGTTTTGTTTTTTTGAAGTTACTATTTAAGGAGTAGAAAGGTGATAAAGCAAAAATGATAGCGTGATCTCAGTTTTCCCACTTGTAAAATGAGAGAATAGCATTATGTAATCTATATAGTTCTTCTCAGTTTAAATATCACTGTTTACTAGTTTGTAAATATCACAGATTTTGTACACTGATGAAATTAGAGTCTGTTCTTAGTTAATTGTAGATCTCTTAAGTTTCCGTTTAAGGTATTTCTCTCTGGGATTTAGTGTCTTCATTTGTAAATTTGGAGCTGTTGCCTCCATTTTGTAGCAACATTTTGTAATGCCCCTGTAAATAAATCATATAGCTAATGTATCCTATGTATACATAGTTGTTTACCAATATCATCAAGAGGAATTAAAAATAAAAGAAATGGGGCTTCCCTGGTGGCAAAAGGGGGTAAGCACCGCACTATGAAGCATCTGTAGCCACTGCAGCATGAGTTCAGTTACCGGCCAAGGAGCCAACCCTTATGGCTCAGCAGACCTCTTCTTTTCTGCCTGCTGCTCTCCTCAGCAGTGTAATTCAGTCAGTCCACCTGTTCTGTTCCCCACTCTGTCTCTGGTTAATCCTCTCACCTCCCATACCTCTGGCCTATATCCCTGCTCTTGTATGCATAAGTAAATAAAATTTAAAAAAAAAGAAATACAAGAAAATAATAATGCACATTATAAAAGTAGGTTTCAATATATAGATATTTGAGTATGATAACACCAGAAGACATAGACATCTTAAGACAAAAAATTCAAGTGGTAGTAGGTGTGTTACATACACCCTTTAAAAGGTGTACAGTAGCATGGTCATCAGTGTTTTCCAAAATGGTGAACAGTTCTCAATAAAGCTTTGAATGAAACAAACATCTTCCCTTTGTATGGTGTTTACTTCTGAGACATTCCTTATATTTTAAAACCAATACAAAATACTTTGTTTTCGTACTATAATGAATTTAGGGCCTATATTTAATGGGTTCATATGGGTTCATTGCATAAATGTCTAAAATTCATGCCAGAGCTGTGACAGACATTGCATGACAGCCTCCCCATATTGGTCTGCCTGATAATGACTGCAGAACAGCTACCACCCCAGTGACTGTTATGACAAGAAAAGCAAAAAAAGAAAAAACATAAATATAATTTCTTAAGTACTCTCTAGGTACTTGTCTTAATATATAATATTTATATTTAGACTTAAAATGTTATTTAGCAATTTTAATTTATTCTAAATATACCTTACTGCAGTTGTTTTATACTGAATATACTGTATTTGTAGCTACCATTTATTCAGTACCATAGATTAAGAGTGACACTGCTGTATTCCAGGCACTTCCCATTAATGATGGATATTGTCTTCAGTTTGTAGATAATGAAACTGAGGGTAATTTATAGCAGAGGTAATATTCAGAGCTCCGTTTCGCTTATATTAGGGTTCATGTTTTTTCTCCACTGTACTTCACTACTTTTTAAGGAGCTGAAAGGGAGTATAATGGAAGCCCTCTTGGAATTTAAAATCTTAATTTTTTTCCATTGGAATGTTTTGTGTTGAATCATCTTTTGTGATGTAATGGGTTTGATGTAAAATGAGACACTTCAAGTTGTGTAGCAGTATTTTGTATTGATTGTCTATTTTTTTTACATATAAGTTTGTAGTTGCACAACATATTAAGGAATGAAAAAACTTACTTGAGTATAAATTACTTTTTGTCTTCTGTTCCTCCCCACCCCCAAATTTAAACACTTCAGGTACGGACAAAAAAGAAGAAAAACAGTGAAGAACGAGAAAAAACAATAGCAAGTATCACTTTTTGTTTTTACATGGCAACAATATAGCTGCTTTGTTTAATATAAAATTAGTCACTGTAAACATGATAGCATATACTGGGGAAAATATTTATTAGGAAAGGTGTGGTGGTCAGTAGCTTCACTTAATAGGTTAGAAAAAGTTAAGTTGACTCAGGGAAAAGTCAGAATGCCCTAGTAGCAAACATCTCTTATTTTCATTTCAATATTTCAAACTTTGTTTGACTTTTATTTTAAGCTGTAACATGAAATAAGAGATAAAATGATAGTGATTCCCTCCATCTCTGCCTGTGGTTAATTCCACATCAACCAATCCTGGTAATATTCTTAAGCACAGTCTGCAATGACTATATTCCCTTGCACAGTCTGCAAGGGCTATAGCAACATAAGTGACTCGCTAATAAGGATGATTCATTTAATATTTTGTAAAGTCAGCTCTATTTTAGAAATTGAAAATTACAAAAGGAGAAAGAAGAAGAGGATAATGAAAGTTAAAATGATATCCAGGGCCTGCCCTGGTGGCACAGTGGGTTAAGCAATGCACTGTGAAGCAAACTGCAACCACTGCAGCACGAGTTCGATCCCTGCCGCCGGCCAGGGAGGGGACCCACATGGCGCAGCAGACCTCTCCTGCTTCCCCCGCTGCTCCCCTTAGCAGTGTATCTCAGTCAAAGCTGCCTGTTCTGTTCCCCATTCTGTCTCTGGTGGATCCTCTTACCCCCCCCGCACTTCTGGCCTGTACCCCAGTGCTTGTATGCATAAAAAAATAAATCTGTTTTTTAAAAAAATGATATCCAAATTAGAAACAGGCCAAGATAGAGAAAGCAGTAATAATTTATCAGAGTAATGTGGACCATATCAGCAAAGTAATGAAGGAGTTCAGTATAAGTGTGGGCATTTTTTTTTTAAGATTTATTTTATTTATTCATGCATACAAGAACTAGAGTATAGGCCAGAGGTTTGGGGTGGGGGGGGGGGTGGTTTGAGAGGATTCACCAGAAACAGAGTGGGGAGCAGAATAGGCAGATCTACTAAAATACGCTGCTGAGGGGAGCAGCGTGCAGGGCAGCAGAGGTCCGCTGTATCATGTGTATCACCTCCCAGGCCTGGGATTGAACTCCCACTGCAATGGCTGTTGATAACACTAATAACCCCTGCAGCACCAGGGAGGCCCCAGTGTGGGTATTTTCTTAGAAAGAAACAAAGAAAGGTGAGAACAGCATCATTTGTAAGTTTGAGAGTACCCCGTCCCAAAATTTCCCTAACTCTAAAATGAAGGACCTTTACGATAAAAGATTGACCTGGGAATATATGATAATTGAACTAACATTTGATATGTTTCAACGGCTTAGGTGACACATAAGAGACTCCTGAAATGGAAAATAATTTGGGTGACGACTACTTTCTTCTTTGGATCAATTAAGAATTATATAATTCTAATTTGTATATACATGCTTCACTGTTGCATTTATCTAATATGTATGTGATTAAGCATCTGTGCTGGCACTGTTCTAAGTCTTGGAGATAAATTGCAATATAAGATAAATAAGATGTGAGAGAGTAATGTCATGGAGGAAGTAAAGCATCTCTGAGAAAGTGAAATTAAGTTGAAATCAGACTTAAAAAGAGTCAGCACATTGGGGCCTGCCCTGGTGGCGCAGTGGGTTAAGCAATGCACTATGAAGCAAACCGCAGCCACTTCAGCATGAGTTCAATCCCTGCCGCCGGCCAGGGAGGGGACCCACATGGCGCAACAGACCTCTCCTGCCTCGCACGCTGCTCCCCTCAGCAGTGTGTTTCTGTCAATCTGCCTGTTCTGCATCCTACTCTGTCTGGTGGATTCTCTCACCACCCCCCGCACTTCTGGCCTGTACCCCAGTGCTTGTATGCATAAATAAATAAATCTTTAAAAAAAAAAAAAGAGTCAACACTGTGAACATCAAAGACAAGGAGGATGCCCCAGGCAGGGAGAGTTGCTAAGGATCTGTAGTGGGGATGAGGTTTGTAATGTTTGAGGAACTGAAAAAAGGTAAGCTTGACTAATACCTATTAGATAAGAGGAATAGCATGCAGTGAGGCTGGGAAGTAAACAGGTTTTTATCAGCTATTTAATAAAGATATTACAGAAAGTTATTTGAGAATTTTAATCAAAAGGGTGAAATTAATCAACTATACATTTTTTAAATGTTTTGGCAGAGTGGATGAATGGAGAGAGGCAAGGAATGGTTGTAGTAGTGTTAGTGATGCAGATAGGTTGGTGTGATAGATTTGAAATATGGTTTGGAGTTGGGGTAGGGTTTGCTTGTAATACTTTGGATGTGAAGAGTAGAGTTAAAAAGCAGAATCAAAGATCACTTGACTTAAGTAAAATGTATCAGTGCCATTATGACTTAAAGGGGGCCTGGAGAGAGAGAGAGAGAAGTAAGCATGATAATTTTAGATAGGCCTATTAGACATACAGCTAGAACTGTTAATGAGACACTTGACAGTGTTGAGTTCAGGGCATAAGACTAAATACTAAGATTTAGTAAATGCAGGTGACTATAGAAAGGAAGTCCTGAAAGGTCATGTAGAGGAAGAAGGAGAAGGGAGGATTGTAGGATGGTCTGATAGATAAGGAAATGAATAGGAAACTTGATTTTGCTACATTACATGTCTCCTTGCTTTTTTGTTTCTCTTCTTATGAATATTAAGTCTCTTGTTTGATACCACCTTTCCAGGTATCATTTGGCAGGGTTTGGGATACCTGTACTTTTTCAAAAGTGCTACCTTCTCTTCTATATCAGAGTCAAGAGCCAAAGTTAAGCCAAAATCATCTCCCTTTTATTCAATTACAATTTGGTTCCTTTTAATAATCAATGGCATTTTCTTCTTAAAAGCCAAGCAATTTTATTTTACTTAGCTAAATACACTTTTCAGCTATACACCAGTATTTTGCACTGACTATAAACTTTATAAATAAAATGAACTAGTCTATATACTACACAATACCTGTGTTCATATTTACTTTAAAATAGCAGATTTAATATTTCTGTTCTCTGAAAACTGTCATCTTGCAAAAACAGTTATTTTCTCTGATGTGAGGATTTCTTGCAAAAATTGCTATTCACCTTTCAAATTTTCTTTTTTTTTTTTAAGATTTATTTATTTATGCATACAAGCACTGGGGTACAAACCAGAGGTGTGGTGGGGGTGAGAGGACTCACCAGAGATAGCGGGGGGCAGAACAAGCAGATCAACAGAAGTACACTGCTGAGGAGAGCAGTGGGCACAGCAGGAGAGGTCTGCCACGCCATGTTGGTCCCCTCCCTGGCCAGCAGCAGGAATCAAACTCGAGCTGCAGTGGCTGCGGTTTGCTTCACAGTGCGTTGCTTAACCCACTGCGCCACCAGGGAGGCCTCACCTTTCAAATTTTCTGACAGAAATTTGACAGTTTGACTTGTTGAATCTGTTTTCTAGAGGAAATTTTATTAGATGCTACATTACTGTGCTAGTGACAGTTTTTCCTTGTCTTTTGGAAATCAGCAAGTACTCTTTTAATCCACATAGGATATTAATTTTTGAGCCTATGAGAAATATTGTGGTGTATGGCTTGCTTAAAATAACTGAGTAGTAGCTTAGAAGAACCAGTGTGAAGTTATTTTTTTTGTATGTTTACATGTAGAAATATCTAATGTGAAACTGTCTTTACAGGAGAAAACAAAAAAGAAAAGGAAGCATAAGAAACACAGTAAGAAGAAGAAAAAGAAGGCTGCTAGTTCAAGTCCTGACTCGCCGTAACACTAAAATGAGGATTCTCTTATAATGAAAGTGCAATGTCTAAAGAAATTTTAACTGTGAAAATTATGGCATATTTACTAAAATGCATGAATTTTGTTTTTAGAATTATTTCTGGACTATTCAGTAGCCACTCAGATACCGCTGTATGAAAAGGCCATAATTGCTGCCTGCTGCTTAAACATCTATTTTTTTTCCTCTTTCAGTGAGATAACTCTAGGAGGTAATACACTGCAGTTGTGCCTAGTGGTTGAGATACTTGGGGATAAAGTTAATATTTTTGACTAGAAGTACCTAATGATAAAACAACAGAAAATGAGTCTGGATACATCGTTAAGATGTAATAAGAAATGACCAGAAGACTCCAGTTGACAGTTTTGAAGTAGGGATTAAATTGATGTTCAAAATCCTTACTCTGTAGTTAAATGTATTTTAATTTTTTCCTTATATACTTTTATTTACCTGGGGAAAGGAGTTGTAGGGTGGGTTGGGGACATTTGCTATCTCTTTAGCTAGCAGAATAGTGTGCCTTTTATCCTCACACATCTTATTTTTGTGGACACAGTAGCCATGCTTCATGGGGAGGTCAGAGCTGATATGACATTCTTGCTTTTGCTGAGTTCACTGACATCCTGGACTCTGCCATATGCTAGTTTGAATGAACCAGAGAAACAGCCCTCTTTTTGGCAGCATGAGAAAGCCCCAAAAGCTCTGGGATTTGTCTCTCTACTTAATAATACTGAATGTTTTATCTCTGGAATGTGTTACATCCCTTGAAATCATTTTGACTACACTTTGGTTTTAGAGAGGAATCATTTCAAATAAACACTGGTACTTTTTTGAACTTGATAGCAAAAGATTCTAATGCATGTTTTATACTATTAAGTTTTAACAAGTCGGGAAAATCTTATGTAACCAGTAATAGTTGTTTTTTGGGGTTTTTTTTTTTTGGTTTCTTTTTTTATGAATTTCGTTTAGGATGTAATGTTTAGCTTTTGTTAACTCCTTGTTCTTGCCATTTTTAATGCCTTCCTCTGTTTTATGGCAAGCTTGCCAAGATTTAGCATGTGAAAAGCATATTTTTGACTTTTTTTTTTAAAGGCTTCATATTGAAGCTGAAACTTAACCATAAACAAATTGAGTGGCAGGCCTGGTGTGCTGTTTTGTTACATAAAAGCTATTGCCAGAATCTTAGTAAATACATTTTAAAAGTTTGTTGTCTTGTATATTCATAACAAATTATAACAAGTTAATTTTAAGTGAGAAATGTTACTGCTTTTCCTGTGTTATATTTTACTAAGATTTTGTGCCTCATATCTCCTGTTGAATTGTTTTATTAGTGATGTTAAAAGAAATTGGTAAATCATTTTCACTTTACATTTTTATATAATCAGGTAACATGAAATATAATTTGATCTACAATTTTGCCTGTTATAGAGGGTGTGCTAATTATAGTGATATGCACAAAATGTTTTGGCATGACACAAAGCTGAATAAATAGCTATTTTACTTAAAAATAGCTGTGTTCTTAATCAGCTTCCTTTGGGTCACAATTAAGATTAAGAAACACTGCTAGATCTTAAGTAGTAGGAAGACAAGACAAGTTTCTGTGTTTTCAGCTGTAAAAATAACATATCTTAGTAAACTTCCTTAATTTTTTGCTTAAAGCCTCATACTGCTTCCTAATAAAAGCTATCTATCTGCACGTGGGTACATAATAAGTCTTAAGGAATTTTGTATTCAAAAGGAAATGTGCCAGAATAGTTCATAAAAATGCTGAAAGGTAAATTTTATCAGTTTATTTGTTGATGAGTTTTGCTCTGAACATAGCAACTGGTTATGTGATTATGTGGGGAATATGGTTACAGTGGGGAATAAGGTAATAGGGGAAAAAAAAATTCTCTTACATTGTATTGACTGGGAAACACTTTTTTTCATAATTCTTCTGATGGTAATCCAAACAGCCTTCTAATGAGGTATGAGGAAAAAAATTGACCGGGTAATGGTATCAAATACATCCATTCCAAAAATAACTACAATGTGAAAGTTATTTCCTCTACCAGCTCTGTTTATTGAATAACTTTGCTTCAGTTTTATAAACAGGTTATTTAATTTGGATAATGATGCCAAGGTAATTACAACAAAATTGATGAGTCTCTGGATAGAAGAATCAGGTCAAACCAGTGCTAACTTTCCCTTGTTTCAGGTTCATATTTGCCCTTTGTATCTATGTAGGTGTTTTGCATACCATAAGGATGTCTGAATTTATTTTATCCAGAGTATAGATTCATATTCCTTAAGTTTAAATGTGCTGAACACCTATTTCTAGTTTTCTTTCATGGAGAGCACTAGAATAACCTCAAAGAAACTAAGAAAAGATATTCTTCGGACTTAAGTGATAGGCTTCATTTTTTTTTTTAGATTGATTTATTTATGCATACAAGAACTGGGATACAGACCAGAGGTGTGGGGGTTGAGAGGGTTCACCAGAGATAGTGAGGAGCAGAACAGGCAGATCTACTGAAATACACTGCTGAGGGGAGCAGTGGGCAAGGCAGGAGAGGTCTGCTGCACCATGTGGATCAGCAACCTGGTCAGGGATTGAACTTGTGCTGCAGTCAGTGGTTGTGAATGCTTCATAGTGTGGTGCTTAAGTCCTTGCACCACCAGGGAGACCCAGGCTTCATACTCTTTAAAAATTGCCAGTTTTAGGCATATGAAAAAATGCTCAACTTCTCTTGTCATCAGAGAAATGCAAATCAAAACCACTAGGAGATACCACCTCACCCCAGTGAGAATGGCACATAT
>JAGFMF010011463.1:3061086-3071892 GCA_019455555.1 Galemys pyrenaicus
ACTGAGGTGATGGTGCACTGGTAAGATGGTGATGGGGAATACATGGGGATTACAATTAATGGCAAGTATATGTAAATTTTAAAATATTTTAATAAAAAAGAAGAAAAAACAAAAAAAAATAAAAATTGCCAGTTTTAACTCAGAATTTACAACCATTTTATCCGTCATTTCCTTAATAAAAGTTTTGTGAGTAGTTTTTTCCTCAATTGTATTTGCCTTATGTTGAACTTAACTTTTTTTTTTAAAGATTTATTTATTTATACATACAAGAGCTGGGGTACAGGCCAGAGGCATGGGAGGTGACAGGATTCACCAGAGCCAAAGTGGGGAGCAGAACAGGCAGACTGACTGAAACACACTGCTGAGGGAAGCAGCGGGCAATGCAGGAGAGGTCTGCTGCGCCATGTGGGTCCCCTCCCCGGCCTGCTCCACAGTGCACTGCCTAACCCACTGCGCCACCAGGGCGGGCCCTTGAACTTAATTTTTATATATTTTTTCAAAACATGTTAAAAAGATAATGTTCTACATTTTAAGTCATTTCAGTACATCTTTCCAGGTTATAAGATAATTTGTTCTCTTTACAAGAATTTTGACAGTAGACAAGAGATAGAGCAGTTGAAACTGACCACCTTTGGCATAATCACACTCTGTTTTCCTATCAGTCAGATACAGTTGGGAGATAAAAGTAGGATTTTCTATTTCTCCAGAAGTTCCCAGATTGAAACCTCGGTTTGGATATAGTGAGAAATGGTTGCAGTTTTCAAAGGAGATTATAATCTTTGAGGGAGCTATTCATAGCCTGTGAGGTTATTTTATTTCAACTTAAAGAAAAAGATCCTTATGATTTTAGGTATGTGTTCATATGGGGCAAGAGTGACGTCTTCAACTGTAGAATCTTTGCTGAGGAAAGATAAATGTCAGTCATATGAAGTACCACTTTTGGTGATATTTAGCACCAAAGAAATGTTGGAATTACTGTAATACTTCAAGTCAGAATGTTACTAATGAATTGCATGTGGACTGAGTAGTAATAACCATTGCTTATATTTCCAGTTAGTTGAGAACCTTCTGTATTTGGTTGTTAGAATGTTGCTATGGTCACATTCAGTGTTGGGATGGTCACATTCTGTGTTGGGTAGTAGTGAACTGTGGAACCAGTGGTTAAACCAGGACACCAGGCTTGAAGGTAGGCTCTATCTGAGAAGTCTGCAATGTGTTGAAGCCATATTCATCATGGACCAGAAGTCTCTAAAGAAACTGGTAGAATCCATTAGTAATACTGTTCAGACCTGTAAGTACTGACCAAACACTGCTGAACATCATATAGAAACACTGGTAGACATAATAATTGATTGTGAACAAGTGCTTTATAACTCTAAAATAGAGTTCTATTTTCTAATTTGATCATTTTTAAGTAGCAGGTGAACAGTTATCTCTGTACTTAAACTGAAAGTATTTTAATCACCTAGGGTTCCCAGCTTAACACTGAGTAGAGAGTAGCTTAAGAATTTATATGGTGTCATAAGTGCTAAGGGGTTAGGTAACTCCCAACCAAAAACTAATGTTAGTCTAAAGTTTAGTAAGATTTGAAATTACAAAGGTTTGCTATGATCGACTCTTGAGTTCTCTGGCACAAAACTCAAAAGTAGCAGATTCTCCAGGGAAGAAAGATACTTAGATGAGAACTAGTATGGTTCTATATACATGGCAAGTTTTTATTAAAACTAGCAGTTTTAGTGGCTATTTCTTGTGATCAGAGACCTTAAAAACTAATCTTGTGAATTTTGTTTCTCAGAAATGATTCTCCTAATCCTAATGGTTCTCAGAACCTTTTTTAAGACTGAGAAGATTATTTCAGTCACAACTTTATTATTTATCCTCGTGTGGCCTTAGCACAGACACCATTTTCTCTAAGAATCTCATGAATTCAATTTCTTTTATATCTGTTGATTTTAAATGATCTAAGCTGCTCAGAAAGTGCTCAAGCACTTTTAGGAGCTGTTTTTCAGTCCATTATACAACCTTTAAAATCCCATCTGGTAGATTTAACTAGTATTGAACGTAACGTCTGCTCTCATTTGCTGCTTAACAGCATTTTTTTACAGCATTTAACAGCTGAGTTTTACAGCATTTGAAAGTAAATTTTGCATGTTTTTAAAGCCAAATTCCTCATTGTGATGAACTTGTTTTAATGTCTTATATCTATGTGTTTAATACCATACTTTATTGAAGGCAGTTCTCTGAAATAATTTGTAAGTTTGTATTTATGATTCTTTTATGAACTAGATTACCCAAAAAAAATGTTTTTGGCCAGTGGCTTTTTTTAAAAATTATATATTTTACATCATTAATTTTTTTTTTTTACAATGTTTGTTTGCTTTTCTCAGGTGTAGTCCCTATAGAATTTCCACCACCAGTTCACCCATGGATCGTCACCATAAGTCCCTTGTGCTCATCCCACCATCATTTTGATCCATCTCACCTATAGGATGTCTCTGATTTATAGTTGTCTGTTTTGTTATGTTCTTATTACTATTTTGTTCCCTAATGCGTTATTTGGCTTCCCTATATTCCTCCTGTAAGTGAATGAATTTATAATTCTTGCTCAGACCCATATCTTCAGTCTTCTACTAAAACAGCATATAACAACAATTGTTTGAAAAGGAGTGAGTTTATTCCATTTTCCAAAGTTTCTGACCCATTGATGCTTAAATTATAAGAAAAGTTTATAAATAGCTGAGCTTTACAAATACAAATATTTGAGCTTTTCATAGGCAAGACAATACTAAGTGACTTAAGTTCATCTGATTCTTAGAACAAACCCAGTGAAGTATGGTGATATTTTCTGTTGTCAGATGAGGAAACCCAATTGTAGATTAAGCAGCTTGTGTAAAGTTATATTTTTAAATTAATCCTACTGATAAGTATTATAGGTCCTCATGATTATTTTGTATAGTGCTTCCCAGTGGATGCTGCCCCGGCCTTCCCAGGATGGGACTGTTAGCATTTCTCTGTGTTACAAAATTCTAGTTGTTCCATGTGACAAAAACTGAAGTGTTTTTTTCTGGGCTTTTACTTTAGGAACATGGCGTCTCTAGTCCAAACCTCAACCACTGCCAACCAATACTGCTTTCACATCCTCAGGTTACCTCTAGAGCTTTTCAAATCTCCTTGGTAAAGCAGTTCCTCTTTTTTTCACAGATACAGATTTGTTTTGTATTCTAGAATTAGTATAACTTCTACCTGTTTATTTTCCTAGTGCAATAGCCACCAGGGCAGTCCTTACAGTTACATTTTTGCACTGGATCTATGAGTTCTGTAGTCAGTCCTGGCTATGTACCTTCTGTTTATAGTCTCCACTGTCAGAATTTTGTAGCATTTTTATTTTTAAAATGTGGATTCCTGGTTATCATAGGCACGCTGGAAAGTCTCTGTAAGTGAAGCTAAACATGCAGAGTCTTTTACTCTGTGTTCATAGATACTAATTTGAGGATTCATGATCTAATTTTTTTTTCCCCAAATGAAATTTAAGTTATGGCGGTTAAAATTCCTGTTTATATTGAGTTGGGAGTTGACCCAGTCTTTCTCATACCTTTTTGTTATTTAACCACTTAATTTTTACATGGGTTAAGTTAAATTTAATTAAAACTAAGAACAATTTAAAAGCTATTCCTAGTAATTTCATATCATTTGATTCAAGTGATTGTTTTGGCATCTTGAGGTTACAGTCAATCCTGATTCACATCTATTGTATTCCATATCTCCAACTTGCCATTCTGATTTGACAAATACTCCAATCTAGAAGTGATTTATTACTAATATAGCAGTTGAAAGCCTATTGTGCTCAGCACTCCTGGGTATTGGATAGATAGTAACAAGAATAAAAGATTTTGTGAAGTGCACTACTAAAATGCAAGTACTTTGTACAAACTGCATTTCTCTGATGTCCTGAGTCAAATAAGTTAGATCTAAATCTAGTATGATTTGCCCTTGTGACTTCATGAACCTCTCTTCCCTGAAGGCTATGAGTTTTTGATAAAATTGATCATCTATTCTGGGACTTAGTTGAGTACCAACTGAGTATTCACAAACCCAGAAGCTACCTGAACTCCCTACTTTGAGGGATTTTATGGAGACTTCACTACATAGGCATTGTTGGTCATTAATTTCATGTGCTTGGGAGAATGGAGAGTGAAGCTAGAAGTTCCAAGCCTCTAATCCTGGCATGATAAGCCCTCATCCAGGAACTCACCAAGAGTCACAATTAGAACAAAGATATTCCTATCCCCCAGGAAATTTCAAGGGATTTAGGAGCAAAGTATCAGGAATCAGAGGCAAAGAACAATAATAGAAACAAAAAAATAGTCCTTGTGTCCACACAACTTAGGTGATTACAAGGGTTTTTGGATTTTTGTGTCAAGAATCGGGCAGACACCAATATAAAAATTTTTTTTTATTCTCACAAAAGAATAGTACAAGATGTCTTGGTGAGTAGTGCCAGAAATGGAATTGTTGAAAAAGGAAAAGAAGGGGTCGTCTGTGAAAGATACAGGAGACAATTTGAAAATTCCCATTGACCAAAACTGGAACAATTTAAGAAAAAAAAAAATAGTGATACTTGTTGGTACACTGCTGAGGGCAACAGCAGGCAAGACAGGAGAGGTCTGCTGTGCCATGTGAGTCAGCAACCTGGGCAGGGATGGAATGCAGGCCACCGAGGTGGGACATTGCAGTGATAGTACAGAGACAACTAGGCCACCAGGCAGGCCCTAACCCTTTTCTTTGAATGAATAACTTCTGTAGATTGTAGAAAGGGAAAAATAGGAACAAGATTGGAGAAACCTGTAGATTCTAGCTTATAGTGATTGAGGTTACTAGATAATGTCAAGAACTCAGTACTTTCTTATGGTATTCTCCCCCGATCATAATCACAGTTTAATGAGAAAAATATTAGACAAAGATTCTGCAGAATAAAAGTTAATGGTCAAGGAAAGCAAGAAAAGACCAAATTATCACAGGTTGGAGGAGACATGACAACAGTGGATCCTGGATTGGATTCTGAAATAACAAAACAGGTGACATCCAACTAGTCTAGTTAATAATGTGCCGAAGTTGGTGGCATACGTTCTGACAAATGTACCATAGCTATTTAAGATGCTAAGATTAGGGAGCAGCTGAAGAGTTGGTGAAAACCCTTTGTACTAAAATTGCACCTCTTAGGTAAATCTAAAATTATTCCCAACTAAAAAGTTTAAAACAATAACAGGCCTTCTAACATCAAAACCGTACTCATTATCCATGATTTCTCAAATATCATTTATAATGAATGATTCCTTGACCATATGTGTAAGGACTTTAGATATAATGAAATGTAAGCAACATGGATAAAATTGTTACTACCTGCTGAGGATTGTATCTAAATTTTTTAAGGATTTATTTATGCATACAAGAACTGGGGTACAGGCCAGGGCTGTAGGGGTTGAGAGGATTCACCAGAGACAGAGTGCAGAGCAGAACAGGAGTATGTACTGAAATACACTGCTGAGGAGAACAGTGGGTGAGACTGGAGAAGGTCTGCTATGCCAGGTGTGTTAGCTCCCTGGCTGGCAGGGGGCTACCTCAGGCCTCAGGCCACAGTGATGAGAAAGCTGAAACTTAATCCTTTTGCCACCTGGGAGGTCTCTCACACAATTTCTCACATTTCTCAGGTGATAATTCTCCATTAGAGTTGAGTAGGACTACTTTTTGGCAAACATTAATATATTTCACACTCCAAAATATATGTCCACACCTGAGTTTTCCTTTATTAAAAAAAGAAAAGTTTTTGTTTTTAGAGTAATTGAATCTCTTTGTGTAAGTTAGTTCTGTAAAGTCACATAACCTCATTTCCTCTCTACTAGTTGAAATGATGACAAAAGTCCTAGTTTCAAGTAAGGGAGACACCCCATCTCTGAAAGAGGAATATCAAAGTCACATAAGAAGAGCAGTTGTAATGGAATTGATTGTTATGACCAACTTGGATGTAATACAATAGGTCATATGTGAACTCACCAAAAATCTTAAATGCAAATCTGATCCTGATAACTTGCCTGCCAAAATTTTTTAGTAACCTCACCATTGTGAGATCAAAACAACTTTCATTTAGCCACACAAAATTTTCTGCAGCTTTCAGGACATACTTCCTTCCATTCCTCAAGCTGCCTTTTCTGCCTACTCCATTGACAGGTCCAAGGTCATGTGACACCACTTCCTTGAGACCCTTCTTACTCTCTTAACTGTCTCCCCCTAGTTGTTTATACCTTCCTTTAAGTTACTTTATTGTATTTCTTTGTCTCTTGACAAAAGTATAACAACCTTTAGGGTATAGTATAGTCATTGTCTGGTTCATGGAAGGCTCTTAAATGTTTATTGGATGGATAGAATGACTTAATGGCATATATCAGGGCTTAGAGTGTGAAATTATGTTAAGCAAGAAGACTGAGACTATAATCCAATTTATAAACTAGTACTCTCAGGCACCTTTGTAATTGCATATTGTTTAGATTTTTATTAGCTATGACCCTGAGAAGTCATTCTGAATATAGTAGACAACCTAATGTTGTAACTTTGAAATTCCCAACCTTCCTCTTGTGTGTGTGTAGAACTGGGGTGTAGGCCAAAGGTTCAGGGGTCGAGTGCAGTGAGGATTCACCAGAGGCAGTGGAGAACAGAATAGGTATAGTTACTGAAACACACTGCTGGTGGGCAAGATGGGAGAGGTCTATTGTGCCATATGTGGGTTATCTATCTGGCTGGGGATCAAACCAAGCTTAGTAGTGATAGTGCTGAGATTTAACCCCTAGGCTACCAGGATGCCCTGGAATTCATTTCTTTATCACCCCTAACACATTCCTTCCTTTTTCAATACTGTGCATTCTTCAAGACCCAGTTCAAAGTCTACTTTGAAATAATCTGACTTCTCTTTCCCACTCTGATTTTCTATTTCTTCAAATATCTAAAGTGATGTTTTATATTACATAATTATCATTTATATATTATGAAACTTCTGAGAGTAAGGTCTATTTTATTGTACAAACTCTTAAAAGTCCATGTCCTATTTCTGTTATCACTAGAACATCTAGCATCATAGAACAATATGTATATATACAAACTATAGTGAATTGGACTAAAGTACTCAAGGACTAAATCTTTGCTTATTTTTATTCTCATTTTACAGTCAAAAAAAATGAAATAGAGTGTCTTATAAGACTTTTTCACAGCTTGGTAAAAACAACAGATAAAAGACTTCATAACATTGGACTAGATCGTAATGCATTTCGAGGGATCCTGCATAACATATTTGGAATGACTGATGATATGCTAATGAATAAAGGTAAGAAGTCATAAGAGACTGAAATGGACCAAGCTGACATGGCAAATATATATATATATATGGCACATATATATATATATTCAATTTTCATTAAAGGCTATATTTTTCAGTGCCAAACTACAAAGCCTTAATTCTGATAGTGCTGCCAATATAAAACAGTAGTTGATTTGATTGTGAGGATGGCTTTTAATATAAACTCACTCAGATTTCCATATCTCAATCTCTCTTTGAGAGATTATGAGTAATGAACTAAATAAATTAGCTTTTTTAAAAGATAAGCATGTGGCTTTTAATCATGATTGATGGCTTTAGATTCACATTATGTAGATGTATTATATTAAATTACTCCTTTCCCTCATAAAAATGAAGATATTAAGTCAATACAAAACTGTCCATTTCTGATGTTGAAAAAAAATCAAAAGATCCTACTTTTAAGTTGGAAATGATTTAATGGGTTCCTGTCAGTTTTACTAATATATTTTATTTTCAATTTGATGATTTTTGACATGTATAAATGTTGAAACCATAATCAAAATAATTAACACTTATTACCCCCAAAAGAATAAAAATTTTATTTTCTATTGAATAATATTAAGATGCCATTGATAATTTTAAAAATTTTTAGTAATTAATCTTTAGGCATGTGTAAACTCTTTAGAAAATAATTTTCTCTTTTTAGAAAAAAATTATCATTGATTAGCTCCACTCTTGATCTTGGTCAAACATCACAATGAAGCTCATCACTGAAGGAAGATGACTCTAAATAATCTGGGGAAAAGATATTGCAGTAGTTTTTTAAAGATGTTATTTATTTATGCATACAAGAGCTGGGGTACAGGCCAGAGGTGTGGAGGTGAAAGGATTCACCACAGAGCGAGAGCAGAACAGCCAGATTCACTGAAAGACACTGCTGAGGGGAGCAGTGGGTGAAGCAGGAGAGGTCTGCTGTGCCATATGGGTCACCTCCCTGGCTGGAGATTGAACTGGTTCTGCAGTGATGCTTCATAGTAAGGCACTTAACCCCTTGCACCACCAGGGAGGCCCCTATTCCAGTAGTTCGACTCTTTCAATATCTTTTTTCTTGCTCAATTTGGGAGGAAATTTTTTATATCTATTTATATGTACATACTCTTTATTATAAAATGTACTATGAAATGTGTTAAATTATAATACATATTTTTTCCCTTTCAGTATTCTTTGCATTTGACAAAGACAAAGATAACTGCATAAATGTAAAAGAGTGGGTTAAAGGATTATCAGTTTTCCTTCGAGGGACTTTTGAAGAAAAGTTGAAGTGTAAGATATCTGTGATTATTGACTGAGTAATATATATTATCAATTTTGTGTTTAGTATATGCTAAAATATTTTTAAAGATATAAAAGAGAAATCTTACAAAAATAGTTCAAGATAGCTTTTTTAAAAAAGATGATATGGAAGTCCTGTTTCATGGGAGAATCCCTAGTACCGGGTCCCAAGATTAGCTCCATGATACCTGAATGTAATTAGCATAGATCTTGGGCTTAAGATTCAGGTTAAAAACAATAGCTTACGGTCAGGGTTTCTGGTGACTGATCAGCCAACTAGGCTGTTTTCTGAGGCTGTCTCTGGACTCAGCATGAAATAAGTCTTGATGTAGGCAGCGTAACAGGTCACATTGAGGCTGTTCCTTGTCTCTTCATTAAAGAAAATCTGAGGGATTAATAGGGTTAGGGTAGATGAGTCAGAAAGTGAAGAAAGTTGAGGACAAGGTAAGGCCAAAGGGAGAAAGAATTTTATAGGAAGTACCTACAAAGAAGATTAGGAATTTCAAAGTCTCTATTTTACAATTTTACTTAGAAATACTCATGCACACCTTTTGTATTATGTAAATTCCCTTAGCTTTAACACTCTGGTGCCAGGATTTGGGAAGAGGAAAGTGGAAAGAAAATAGGAACAACTTTAAATAGACTTTTTCAACTTGATTATAATGCCAAATTGCTTTTAAAAAGACTCAATGCTGAGTAAATATGTTCATTCCGTGTTCTAGAATTTAGATTTGGGATGTTGAAGAGAATATCCCTAAATTAAACACACATTTTGAATATGATAACATTTTAAAAATCACTAGTTTTTTTCTGCTATTTAAAATGTTTTATGGCTTAAAAAAAATTTCTCCAGTCTAATCTCACAGGATAACATACAAATTTGTTGCCACTTAAATTTGTTGCATTGTTCTTTTTTTATTATTAATTATATTTGACAGCATTTGTATTCCCCAGGGAGTACCCACCACCATTCCACCCCGTGCACCATCACCTCAGTCCCTTGTGCACCCTCTGCCCTCATCCCCGTCTTTGCCCTCCCCTTCTTCTCCTCCCCCCATTGTCTCTTTGGTTTATCTTGGCTTTTTTGTCTTGTTGACTTTTTTGTTTGCTTTTGGTTATAATTGCCCGATTCCTTAAGCTTATTCTTTGTTGTTGCTGTTGTTCTCTCATATTCCTTCTAATAGTGAAGCCATCCGATATTTTTCTCTTGCCTTATGACTTGTTTCACTGAGCATAATTCCTTCTAGTTCCATCCATGTTTCTATAAATGTCCCTAGTTTCTCATTTTTGATTGCTGAATAGTATTCCATTGTGTATATGTACCACATCTTCTTGATCCAGTCCTCTACTTTAGGGCATTTGGGTTATTTCCAGGTCTTAACAATTATAAACAGTGCTGCCATAAACATAGGAGTACAAGTGCTCTTTTGGATCGGTGTTTTTGTGTCCTTTGGGTAGATCCCTAGGAGTGGGATTGCCGGATCATGAGTTAGTTCTATCTCTAGTAGACTGAGCAACCTCCATACAGCCTTCCATAGTGGTTGGATTAACTTGCATTCCCACCAGGAGTGTACTAGGGTTCCTTTATCTCCACATCCTTGCCAGCATTTGTTGTTGTTGGCTTTTTTTATATATGTCATTCTTACTGGTAAAGGTGGTACCTCATTGTGGTCTTGATTTGCATTTCCCTGATTATGAGGGATGCTGAGCATTTTCTCATGTGCCTGTTGGCCATGTGTATGTCCTCTTTGGAGAAGTGTCTTTTAAGTTCTTCTGCCAATTTTTTGATTGGGTTTTTTACTTTGAGTTTTTTACTTATGAGTTCTTTGTATATCTTTGTGATCAGACCCTTGTCCATTGTGTGGAGCACAAAGATTTTTTTCCCATTCAGTGGGGTTTCTCTTTGTTTTGTTTTTTTTAAAGATTTATTTATTTATGCATACAAGCACTGGGGTACAGGCCAGAAGTGCGGGGGGGTGAGAGGATTCACCACAGAGAGCAGGAGACAGAACAGGCAGATAAATGAAACGCACTGCTGAGGGGAGCAGCGGGCACAGCAGGAGAGGTCTGCCGCGCCATGCGGGTCCCCTCCCTGGCTGGCAGCAGGGATCGAACTCGTGCTGCAGTGG
>JAGFMF010011463.1:3094831-3135326 GCA_019455555.1 Galemys pyrenaicus
TGTGGGTCACCACCCCAGCCAGCGGCAGGGATCGAACTCATGCTGCAGTGGCTGCGGTTTGCTTCATAGCGCGTTGCTCAACCCACTGCACCACCAGGGTGGGCCCACCCACCTTATTTCTTTATGACACATGTTCCTTCCCCAGTGAGCCTTAAATTCATCTCAGTCAATAGCCATATGGGATACTGGCTTTGTTTTTTAACTGAAGGCTGGAAATCTTAGCTTCTACTATTATTCATACTTCAGATTACACACATCATTTTAGTCCAATTCTGACTTCTCTAGTCCTATAATCCATGTGTCTGATCCTATGACTCTGTTCTAGGCACCTGGATTTGTTGTGTCCTGGGACATTTTGTTGGGATTGCAGGGTGTTTGGGCAGCTGCTGGTCAAAAGTGAAACTTTCCACTTTTGGCAGTTTTAAATTAGTAACTGGTTTGCAAAACATAATTGCAAATCATAATTGTGAATGGTAGAAAGTCTGTTAGCATGGGACACAAGACCCTTCATGATTTACTTTATGATTCTAATTTTGTCTTCTACTGAAACCCCTATGCTGTGGATATACTGTACTACTCACAGTTCCTAAAATGCATGATGTTCTTTTATTCCTCTGATCCTTTAAAAATTTGACCTTATTCCCTTTTCCATTTCTCCCTCTCCCCTTCTGCATATTGCTTCTTAATCTTCAAACCTCACCAACTTTCATATTCTGTAGAAAATCTTCTACAAACATTTCTCCCTCCCCAGCCCAGATTACACAGAGGTCTGCACAGAACCTGTAGTTTAATAGTTACTGAATACTGTGATGATTTATTTGCCTAAGTATCAATATGGAGTTGTCTAGACTGGGAACTCCATGATGACATAACAAACAGAATGTCTGACGTCTAAAAGGTGATTAGTAACAGGCTTTCCAAACCTTTATTTTTTGTAGTTCTTGTTATATAAGACTTCCTATCTTGTAATTTTTTTCTAGTTTCTTCAACTGTTTCGAATTCTGGAGCATAGCACACATGAAGCAATCCACCAAAGAAACTCTGTTCATCCATTTTTCTCTTGGCTATCCTAAACAACAACAACAAAAAATGGATGGCACAGTTTATTAATCTAGACTTACTTAGGATGTAAAGCTTGACTAGTATATAGTACAGTGACTGAAAAAGCAAAGCACAGCTTTTGCTGTGTTTATTCATCTTAGGGCTCAGGAATTAAGATGCTATGATTCCTCTGTGAATGGTATTCAACCTACTGACCCAGTGCATACTTTCAGTCTTTCTTATCCTCTCCCAGGAGTGTTTAATAGGTTTTGAGCTATGTGACCACACATAATGGATTTCCCTCTATTTATCCAGACTCCCTTTAATCAACTTTTGATTCAAGTGGTTACCCCAAGGTACACAATCCGTGGTTATGAAGTGAAGATTTTTCTGTGTTAAATTAAATAATCCTTGAGAGTTAGTTCACACACAATGTAGCTTTTTTAGCACATGATGTAGCTATAATGAGATTAATATATAGATAAATTATACTGGTAAAACTTTCAATAACTGAGCAAATATTGAATATATGACAACTAGATTAGAAAATGAGAAGATGACACCCATTCAGCAAATATTTATTAAATATCTATAGCTATTTAGAAATACTTAAATACTTCTGTGCCAGGAATAATGATAATAATTACTGAGATTTTAGCATGTGCCAAATATCCTAAGTGTTTCACTTGAGTGATGAAAATGAGACATGGAAGATTTATGTAACTTGATCATGCTCACAATGGTTTGTGAAGCTAGGATTCAAATTCAGATGTCAAACTGCAAAGTCTACTACTAGGTGCTGTGAAAGATGTAAAAATTCCAGAAAATATGCTTCTCTAGCTATGAGGAGCTGGCATATTGGTTAGGAATGTGAAATTACATTAAGAGCAACCCGAGAGCACATGAGCCTCTATAAAATCAAGTGTTTTTGTGGCATACATATTCCTAGCACAGAAAATATTTTTTGTTAATAATCAGGAAAGGATGGATCTTAGATTAGTGACAAGAATAGGGGAAAACATAAAAATAGGTACGTTATTTCATGCTTCAGTCTTATTTGAGCAGAGATTTATGTTACACATAAGGCTGGAAAAGATGGGGTCAATTCATGTAAGTGCAAAACCAGTAAGAATCTCAATAATATTTACTGCATCCTGTATAGGAGGCACTATGCTTCACCCTTTAACATCTTCAAGCACTCTCAAGAAGTAGATGCTTTTACCATATGAATTTTACAGAATATGAAATACAGGCATAGGGAAAGAATTTGTCTAAGGTCATGATGTTAGCAAGCAGTAGAACTAGAACTTCCAAACACAATTTTTAAATCTACCAACTACATAACAGAAAATAGTTAAGTATGGGGATGACATGATGCAAAAGGTGTTTTGGTAAGGCTAACATTTAAAACAGCTGGAGTTAATCTACCGTGTATTAGATTATTCGGTAATTCAGGTATGAATGAGGGAAACCTGGAGTAAAAATGGTAACAGTGGGAATGGAGGAAATGAAACAATACTTAACTTGTATATTACCTTGCACTTTGTAAATTTAGAAACTTAATAAGATAAACTTCGGTAAAGTCTTCTGCTGGGTATTCATCTAGAGCATTATACTGCTCAATTGCACCATATAGAGCAAATCGCTCAACTAATTCCTTCATTGCTCCCACTGCAGGAACTCCCTGTATTAATAAGTATCGAGATTCCAGATTGATTGTATATACCTACAGAAAATAAAGACATTAAATGTATTTATAAAATAACCATAGGTCAAATCCGTTATTTAAAACAACAACAACAAACTATGAAAACAAATACCTTGTTCAACCTGTAAGCAGAAAATAGAAAGTGAAAAAATTGCCCCTCTCTCTGCATAAACAACATTTCACACTATGTGTAAGTGCCTCTATCTAAAACATGTATCGACATACTTTCCAGACGTTGGTTCGGAAGAAGTTAGAGAAAGAATGAAATACTCACAGAATGTTTACCATGTGCCAAACACCACTGCAAACAAGGAAGATACGACAAAAATAAAACCCTGGTCTAGTGGGGTTGACGTTTTAGTAGTTCACCAAAGAGCTCGTGAGAATCTCTGGTATCTTGACTATCTGGGATTCTGCAAAATTCTAGCTCCAATCAGTGATGACTACGACAGCGGCCGTCTCATGTCTTTACTTAGGCAGGGCAATTGCAGTTAGAGCTCACATAAAGCTACCGAGAATAGCGACTGAAGCAGAAATCACTTTACCTTGACAGCTCGAGGCCGTCGGCCCTCCCGATACTTGGCTCGCGTGTCGCATACTGCCCTTTGGACGTGGTGGTCCAATAAGCCCCCACTCTCACCGCCACTCGACGCCATCTTGGGGGTTTTGATCAATGCAGAGTCGACAACATCCGCTTCGCAGCACTGCCGTTTACCCAATAAGAGAGAGTGATGGGTTAAGGCGTGCTGGGATTGGCTGGAGAATCGACAGCGTCGGCTGTCGTTTCCTGCGAGGGCGGATTTGATGGAAAAGGCGTCGTCCTACCATGTACGCCGCGGAGAGCCCTGGTTCCGCCCGCTACCGGCGCAAAGCGAGACGCCTCAGGGGGCGGGGCCGAACAAGATTTCTATGGTCCCGGGTCCTTGGGCTGGCCCAGGCAGCCAGTTGCGCTAGCAGGAGCCGCTGGGCGCGTGAGCATTGATTGGGATAACATGTGGAGTAGCGACTGCTTGACGGGGGCAGGGGGAGGTGGAGCAGCTGTAACCGTAACCTTCACCAACGCGCGCGACTGCTTCCTCCACTTGCCGCGGCTCCTCGTGACCCAGCTGCACCTGCTGCAGGTAACTCTCGGGAGCGCGGGGCCCCCCAGGCCGGACGCGGGATGTTTGGTCAGCTGTCTGAGATCGGACCGGGCCGAGGCCTTTGAGGGACGCGGCAGCCACTCAGTCTCTCCCGCAGGCGGTGCACGGCCTTCCTTCCTGGCGCTGCCGAGCCATTTAGAGGCTCGGTGTGGGCTCCTAATCGGCAGGACAGGTCTGGGTAGTTTCTGCAGCCCACGCCACTGTAGCCCCGGGCTTTTGAAACAACTGACCTTATTCTAGGTCTTTTTACCCGGGTGCAACGAGGCTTTCAAACCTTCTGATATTCTACTTGTGCATTCATATACACCTAATTCCAGGTTGGAAAGGTTACTGAAAAGTCGTTGTTATTATTAGTTTTAAAAATATTTCCACCCAGCGAATTCCAGGCCTGCAGAGGAGGGGCAGACATAGTTTTGCTTAGTGTCTGTCAAGTTAACTGGGATTGAGCCCGGTGACCCACGAGCCCGAGAGGTTAATAAAAAGTTTTCTCCTGGCGTCTCCAACGCTCAGAACACACCCCGGGTGTACCAGGCATATGCAGTGGAATTATGCATACCTGAACCTCTTGCTGTTGGCCTCCCTTCTGGACGTGATGGTGATTCACAACTGTAACAGGGGCGGAGATACAGCAACCATATTTTCATAACCAAAAACAGGCACGTGGTTTGAGTCTGAGTATGTTTACTCAGACATACTCAAAGGATTAAGTATGTGAAATCCTCGAAAATCCTAATGCACGGCACCCACCACTGATTTATCCATTTGTGCAAGAATTATTTAAGTGTTTGTGGTCATTTCCAGTATCCCACTTTTCCATTTAGCTGCTCTGGGTAACTTTTTCTAGATTATCACCCCCCTTCCCCCATCTTTCAATGCTTACCAAATGTCTTTTGATCCTGAAGAATTTAAGGACTTGCGAGGAATTACCCATTGTCACCGAGTGCCAAGTTGATTCTGCCCTATACTTTCAGTCAGCTTTTTAAATTTTCATTTTTTTATTGAAGTAACATTGCATTAATAAACAGTTTCGGGAGTGCATTATTATAAATAAATGTAGTTGATTATATTAGTTTCAAGTGTGGATTTTTTCCACGCTTTGTGGATTTTTTTTTTTTAGATTTATTTATTTACGTATACAAGAACTAGGGTACAGGCCAGAGGTTTGGGGGGTGAGAGGATTCACAGTGGGGAACAGGCAGACTGACTGAAGTACACTGCTGAGGAGAGCAGTGGGTGAGGCAGGAGAGGTCTGCAGTGCCATGTGGGTCACCTCCCTGGCAGGGGGTGCTTCATAGTGTGGTGCTTAACCCCTTGTGCCACCAGGGAGGCCCTGTATCAGTTAGCTTTGATGGAGAATTTTGTGCCTTCAAATCCTTACCTAATGAGTTTATAGTGTGCTTCATACAGCAATTCTTGTTTTATCCTCAGAATTGGATACTATGTTACATACATCACTATTTTAGAATGTAGTAGTCTTAATTTTTTACTTTAAAATTTAAAGCTTCAATAAATCCATAAGAATTCATGGACCTTTTTTTTGAAACTTAAATGTCTTAAGACCTACAACAAGTTACTTTCTGTTCCTCTAGAGCAGCTGAATAGGCCAGCCTTTCTCCCAAATTATAAAAGTAATATGTATGTTTTTTTTTAAAGGATTTATTTATGCATACGATAACTGGGGTATAGGTCAGAGGTGTGGTGGGTGAGAGGCTTCACCAGAGACAGAGGTAGGGAGCAGAACAGGCAGATGGACTGAAGTACATTGCTGAGGGGAGCAACAGACAAGTAAGGAGAGGTCTGCTAGGTCATTTGGGTAATCTCCCTGGCTAGGGAGTGAACCCACACTTTAGTGGCTGCTGATGCTTCACAGCACGGCTCTTAACCTGCTGTGCCACCAGGGAAGCCCCAGTGATATGTATGGTTTATGGAAAAATTGGAAAGGATTGCCTAAGATGTATAAACATAAAGCTAAAAGTTACCCTTAATTTCGAAACCTGTAAGTAACCTATGTTAAAACAGTTTGCATCCAAGCTTTTGTTTCTAATCTTAATAAATTCTATATTTTACATTGATATGGATTATAAGTCAGTGACTCAGGTGAAATCCCTTAATCATCTGAAAGACTGGTCATCTTCACTCTTGGAATCTCAGTTCACACAGTTATAGCTGGTAGTAATTTAGGATTTTTGGCTTCAAATCTAGAGCTCTTTCTACTTCTAGAGCTCAAATCTATTGCACTGTAACATGTTAAAGGAGTTTGTTAGCTATGAAGACCTGTAAGAAAAATCACACAAGTAAATGATACATGATTACTTTCTTATAAGTATCATTTTAATAACATAATTATTTAACGTACATTTATGGGCCTCTCTGGTGGTGCAGGGGTTAAAGTCAGACCTATCAGGCTATCACCGGCCACTGTGGCATGAGTTCCATCCTTGGCCAGGGAGCTGACCCACATGGTGCAGCAGACCTCTCCTGTCTCACCCACTGCTCCCCTCAGCAGTGTATTTCAGTCTATCTGCCTGTTCTGCTTCGCGCTCTGTCTCTGGTAAATCGTCTTATCCCTTTATACCCCTGGCCTACACCTCAGTTCTTTCATGCATAGAAAAATGAAAATAAATCTTTTAAAAAATAAAATACATTTATTACCTCAAAAATAATCTTAATGTCCTTTGAAATTTTTCCTGTTTAAAAAAATAAGCAGTCTAACCGGTTTTGAGGTAGTAAAATTGATTGTAATTGATTGAATTTGACATTTAATAATTTTTTTATGCCTTTCCATATGAGCATGTTTCACTCAGGAATGGGAAGGCACCCTCCACCAAACTACCTGTGTCAGGTCCTCATCTATGTCTATCCTCCCCTGTTCCCTCTGGTAACCATTATATTCTTTCAGTGAGTTAAAGATTTATTACTATATTTTGCCAATATGTTTTTTGGTTATTTTGGTTATATACGCTTCACAGATAAGTAAAATCACTTGATACCTATTTTTCAGCTTTTGACTCATTTCACTTAACGTAATCACCTAATACCATTCGTTTTGTCCTACATGCTACTGGTCATCATTTTTAACATCCATGTAGTATTCCATTAAGTGCATATTCAACAATTTGTTTATCTATTTATGGAAGGACACTTGGGTTGGCTCCATGATTTAGCAGTCATAGACAGTGCTGCTATATGCAAAGCATAGATGAATATTAGAGTTTTGACATTATTTGAATAAGTACCTAGTACGGTATTGCTGGAACATACAGAATTTCCACTTTTATTTTCTTAAGAAATCTCCATTCTGTTTTCTGTAAGGGCTGCACCAACTTGTATCCACCAATAGTGGATGAGAGTTCCTTTTTCTCCAATTCCTTGCCAATAGTTGTGGGTTATATTCTTTTTATATGGGCCATTTTCAAAGGGGTAAGGTGAGCTCACCGTGGGTTTTGATTTGTATTTCCCTTTAATTAGTGATGTTGAACAATTTTTCATGTCCACAGGACATCTGAATGTCATTTTAGAAAAGTGTTTATTTGGATGCTTTGCCCATTTTTTGATTGAGTTGTATGTTTTTTGGTTGTTGGAGTGTATAAAAACTGTGAATTTTGGAGATTAGCCCCTTGTCAGGTATATGATATACAAGTCTTTTTTTCCCCCCCATTCTGTGGGTTGTCTTTCTGTTATTGTGATGGTTTCTTTCCAGGAATAAAACCTTTTTAATTTGCTGTAGTCCCATTTGTGTATTTTTGTTTTCATTTCCCTTGCTGGTATTGAGTTCCCAAATACATCTTTGTGGTAGATGTCCTCTAGTGTGTCCCCTGCGTTTTCTCTCAAGTATTTTATGGATTTGGTTATGTGCAGGTTTCTTTTTTTCAAGATTTTTATTTATTCATGGAGTACAAGTCAGAGTCAAGGGAGGTGAGAGGATTCACCAGAGACAGAGTGGGGAGCAGAACAGGCAAATAGACTGAAATACACTACTGAGGGGAGCAGTGGGTGAGCAGGTGAGGTCTGTTGCGCCATGTGGGTCCTCTCCCTGGCTGGGGATCGTAGTGGCCTGTGATAGCTTGATAGCGCTGAGACTTTACCAGCACAGATATCCCTGAGCCACCAGGAAGGCCACAGATTTTATCCATTTCTTCTAGGTTGTCCAGTTTGTTTGACAGATATTTGTAACAGGTTATGATTCTGTGTATTTCTTCAGTATCTGTTGTAATTTTTTACCTTACATTTCTGAGTCTATTGATTTGAGTTTTCTTAGTAGGTCTAGCTAAGAGCTTGTTGATTTTTTCCAAAGACCCAACTTTTGGTTCCACTGATCTTTTGGACAGTCTTTATGCTGCTTCATTTATTTTTGCTCAAAGTGTTATTCTTTCTTTCCTTCTACTGGTTTCTAGATGCTTTTATTCATTTTCTAGTTCCTTCAGATTGTTTGAGACTTTTTTTTTTGACATGAGCCTGTATTGCTATGTAGGACTGCTTTTAGAACTTCCTCTAAATACTTTTTAATTTCTTTTTTTGATTCATTCATTGACCCAGGGGTTGTTTGAAAACATTTTGTGTTTAATCTCCACATATTGTGGAGATTATCTGTGAAGATACCTGACATATTTTCTAGTTTTGTATATTTTCTGAGACTTTTTACATTGTTGCATATGATCTGTGTTTGAGAACATGTATTCATTTATTTTGAAATGGAAAACCCCATAAATCCATCTGTTTTAACACTTCAATAATGCCTTTATTTCTTTGTTAATTTTCTATCTGGATTATCCTTTACACCAGTAGTTTGTTGAGTTCTCCAACAATGCTTTTTTTCCCCCTCAATGTTATTTTATATCTACTAATAGTCACTTTATGTAACTAGGTCCTTCTGTATTAGTTGCTTAAATGCTAATAACAGCTATATCTTCTTGGGAAATGTTCTCTTGGTCTTTTTTAGTTGAAAGTCTAGTTTATCAGATCTGATCCAATCTTTTATTGGTGACTTCAGACCAGTTTTCTTTAGGGAAACTGGTCATTTATTAGCAGTTATATTGTTTTTCATTTTTGATTCTTTTACGCCCCCATTGTTTCTTGTTCTTTTTGTTTCTCTGCTTTTTATGGGTGGCTTTCCTTTGTATTTCTATCAATTTCTTGCTTATACTTTGGTTTTGTATTACTGTTGTCATTTTGCTCAGGAGTTTGTGTTTCATTTTTTCTTGTAGAACTGCTTTCAACATTCCTTAAAGGGCACTTTCATACTTGTGAGTGATAATTTTGCAGGATAGAATATTCTTGGCTAGGAGTTCTTGTCTTTCAGGATTGGCAACTCCTTGTCTAGAGAGTGTCTGGGCTGAAGTCCAGAAAAATTCTAACTTGGGATCCTTTTGTTTTTTTTAAAAGATTTTTTTATTTATGCATACAAGAACTGGGGTTCAGGGAGGGGGAAAGGATTCACCAGAGACAGACAGAGTGGGGAGCAGAACAGGCAGATTGACTGAAATATACTGCTGAGGGGAGTAGCGGGTAAGACAGGCGAGGTCTGCTGTGTCATGTGGGTTAGCATCCTGGCCAGGGATTGAACTTGGGCATTGAGCTGGGGGATTAAACTCGTGCTGCAGTGGCTGTGGATAGCTTCATAGTGCTGTGATTTAAACCCCTTGTGCCATCACCCTAACTTGTGACATTGCCCTAACATCACCTTGGCCCTAACTTGGGAGCCTTTCTGAAAGTTTTTTTTTTAATTTATTTAAAGATTTAATTTACTTATTTAAAGATTTATTTATTTATGCATACAAGAGCTGGGGTACAGGCCAGAGGCCTGGGAGGTGAGAGAATTCACCAGAGACAGAGAGACAGAGTAGGGAGCAGAACAGACAGATCAACTGAAATACACTGCTGAGGGGAGCAGCAGGCAAGGCGAAAGTGGTCTGCTGCACCATGTGGGTCCCCTCCCTGTCCAGGGATCGGACTCACACTGCTGTTCTGTGGATGCTTCACAGTGTGGTGCTCAACCTGCCGCACCACCAGGGAGGCCCCCTGAAAGTTGTTTTTTTCCTTTGTTTTCTGCAGAATTTTTTCTTTCTTTGATTTTTTAATAGTTTGACATTGATGTATCTAGATGTAGATCTTTTGTATTTTAAATTTTGTGTGTTCCCTCTGCTTCCTAGATGTTCTTATTTAATTCTGTTATTTCTTTGAATAAGAGTTTTTCCTTCCATTTCTCTCTTCACTTTTGGAATCCCAGTTATCTTTAGGTTTCCTTCTCTAATTAAAACTGATATTTCTTGTAGATTTTCTTCATTTTTCCTTTTGCTTCATTCTCTTTTTCTAAATGGATGATTTGTTCATTTGAGTCTTCTACATCTGAAAAAAAATTTTTTTTTGTCAGTTTAACTTAAAACGTTTTCTAAACTTGACTGCATTTCATTCAGGGTCTCTTTGTTATCTTTTTATATATTCAGTCTCTTTGATGAAGGACTCTTTGTTCATGGATCTCTTTTCTCAGATCTTGCACCTGCTCACCTGCCTTTCTCTGACTTTCCAGTATCTCGTTTAGCATTTTTAATGTTGTCTTGAAGTCTTTATTTGATAAATAATTTGTCCCATGACTTCTCTTGTTATTTTACTTTTCCATCTTGTATTCAGTTGTTCTTTGCTTCCTAAGCATGTTCATTGCTTACTTGCTATTGTTTGTGGGGGGTGCTGAGGTTTTAGTTTTCTTTCTCTTCTTAATTTACCTGGGCATGAGTGGAGTCTGGAACTTTAGTACTTGAGTTGAGTTTGAGGAGCAAAACTAGTTACATCTGCCTCCTCTTTTGTTCCACAGAAAGCTGTATTCTGTGCTTGGATGGTCTTAACTTCCTACCATTGGTCATGATCTCTGAAGCCAGAGTCTCTGAGTGGGATAAACTAGATCTGGACCATCGATCTCATGATCTAGGACTAATTTATCCAATGCTAAGCCGTAGTATGGCAGGCAGGCATTTGCCACCTTGTTGCTGT
Source organism: Galemys pyrenaicus (assembly GCA_019455555.1). Classification (NCBI taxonomy): domain Eukaryota; kingdom Metazoa; phylum Chordata; class Mammalia; order Eulipotyphla; family Talpidae; genus Galemys; species Galemys pyrenaicus. Next base: position 3,105,707 of record JAGFMF010011463.1, read on the forward strand.
GACTACCAACAATGGCCACCACTGCTGTGTTCCTATCTCTGCTGCCACTTCTGCAGGGCTGCAGTTATCTGCATGCCATTTGTTTATTTCCCCAAGGGACTCATAATTATACAACAAATTGTTCTCTCTGGTATTGGGCTTTTTATGTAGTTTGACTTGGCTGAAACTGGTATCTCTTTGAGCTCTTTTTTTTTTTTTTGTATGCATTATTTCTATCACAGCTCTGTAAGTGGTTTATTTCCATTTTTTAATATTATTTATTTTTATTAGTGATGTATCATTACATCCTTGTTTTTTCACAGTATAGGATTTCTCCCCTTAAGTGTGGTTACCATAGTTTTCCTGCTACCAAAACACCTATAGTATTCCGCCATAGTGGAATATTGTGCTCTTCTCCCCCCGATATTGACTCTTCCCTCTTGAAGCCTCTTATTTATGGTCACCTTTCAAGGACTAGTTTTAAAATTTGTCTTTCTCTCATCCTTTGTTTGGTTTCTCTATATTTCACCTATAAGTTAAATCATCTGCTATTTATCTTTCTCCTTCTGGCTCACTTCATTAGCATAATACCTTCCAGTTCCATCCATTTTGTCACAAATGGCATGAGTTTATCTTTTTTGATTACTGAGTAGAATTCCGTCGTGTACATATAACACATTATCTTTATCTACTCATCTCTTCTTGGGCACTTAGGTTGTTTTCATGTTGGCCATTGTAAATAGCAGTGCTATAAACAGGAGTTCATGAGGGATGTTGAACATTTTTTTCATGTGCCTGTTGGCCATTTGCATTTTCTCTTTGGAGAAGTGTCTTTTAAGTTCTTCTGCCCATTTCTTTTTTTTTTTTTAAGATTTATTTATTTATGCATACAAGAACTGGGGTACAGGCCAGAGGTGAGGGGGGGTGAGAGGATTCACCAGAGACAGAGTGGAGAACAGAACAGGTAGATGACCGAAACACACTGCTGAGGGCAGCAGCGGGCAAGGCAGGAGCAGTTTGCTGCGCCACGTGGGTCACTTTCTCAGCCGGCAGCAGGGATCTAACTCATGCTGCAGTGACTGTGGTCTGCTTCATAGTGCATGTCTCAACCCACTGCACCAACAGGGACGCCCTGCTTTCAGGTCTTATGCCTAATTCTTTAATCCATTTTCAGTTGGTTTTTGTGCATAGTATGAAGCAGTAGTCTAGTTTCATTCTTTTGCATGTAGCAGTCCAATTTTCCCAGCACCCTTTACTGAGCAAACTGTCCTTGTTCCATTACATATTCTTTGCTCCTTTGTCAAAGATTAGTTATCTAGATATATGTAGCTTTATTTCTGGGTTTTCTATATGATTCCATTGATCTTTGTGTCTGTTTTTGTTCCAGTACCACACTGTTTTAATTACTATGGCTTTGTAGTATAGTTTAAAATCTGGGCGTGAGATACCTCCATTCTCCTTTGTTTTCTACAGGGGCTTTGACTATTCGAGGTTTTTTGTGGTTCCACATGAATTTTGTCAACATTTGTTCTATTTCTTTGAAGGAATGTAATTGAGATTTTTATTGGAATTACTTTTGGTAGGATGGCCATTTCACTAATGTTAATTCTCCCAATCCATGAGCAGGGGGTGTCTTTCCATTTCTCTGTATCTTTCTTTTAATAGTGTTTTATAATTTTGTTTCTCCCTGTTGTTTGCTTTGTGTTTTCTGTGCTGTGGGTGAAACTTTTTTTGGGTGTCAGTCCTTCTTTTCCACTGTTCTGGGCATTTACCTGATGGTGGGTATGGCTGCTGAGACCTTGTGAGAACTAGGGTGTTGCTAGTGCTTCCCCTGAAGCACTTTTGGGACAGATTTTGGTGACCAGGAGGGCTGGGAGAGTGAAGGATTGAGGGGCCAAGTTGCTGGGACCTTACTCCACCTAGGAGCGGTGGGTTCGGGCCAGTTTCTGGTGACTGGGAGAGCAGGGAGTAAGCTGGACAAGGTTCTAGTCCCTGGGATCTTACCCTCTCTTTGATCTCTCTGCGAGGGAGGTGGGGAGGAAGATTTTGGTCTCCAGAAGCAATTGAGGAATTCCTAATTTCCTGGGTCTGTGGCTACAAAGTTCCCATTGCCCTAGGTCAGGTCAGCACCCACTCCAGTGTCAGCAAAGTTCCTCCAGGGACACTTACAATGTTCAGGGTTGCCCTCTTGTGGCTGGATTGACCTACCTTAGATCATTCAGTTGTGCTGGCTTCCCCAGTCATGCTCCCTTAGCTTCCTCCTGCTCCTTCCCTTCTGCATCAGTAGTCCCTAACCTTAATTCTAGGTCTCCATGGAAAAGTCCTGAGCCTCTATAGGCAGGATTGAGTGTCTGGATGTTTCTATGAGCAATTTTTTTATACTATTACATTATTGGTGGAATTCAAAGAATAAATTTAATTATTTAATTTTGATATAAATAAATTAATATAAAACTCCCTGAGATAAGTCTTAGTGGCTATTAGTGAAATTCTTAATTTTTATTAAAAGATGACATGGTGAAAATGCCATGATACAATGTTAAATGAGGGAAAGATACGACGATTGTGACTATAATAAAATTAACTTGTGCATAGAACAAAGAATTAGCAGGTATCAGACAGATTATTCATGTGGTTGTCTTTTTGTGGCAGGAATATCAGTAATTCCTTTTGTTTTTCCATCCAATTCATATAATAAATTTCTACTAAAAGTAAAATTATGTAAATAATTTCTCCAAGGTTTATAAATTTGTAATTCCTAAATAATTGAAAGTAGTTTTATAGTCCTTAGCTACAAAATTATATATTTATATAATTGCTCAGTGAGAATAAGTTTTATATTTTGCTTTTTTGTAGTTAGATGCATATTTCCATAGTACTAGAACTATTAAAATTATTATTAAAGGTGTTGCATAATACAAAATTTTTGAAAATGTATACATAGTAATTGTGTCTGAGAACAGGGTGCTGTCTTCATCTTTTTTGTTTTTGTACTTTAACCGCATGCATTTATTGCTCTTTTTTTAATAAATATAGCATATATATTCCATCTGATTGGTTTCATAATTTTAAGACTATACATGTTTTAAAACAATTTGTAGCTTATTTAATGATTTTATTATTGATAAGCACTTAAAAATCACCCCTAAGTTTTTACTATTATAGCAAATACTGCAGAGATATTTTCTAATGTAGTTTTTTCTTTGAATAACTTTTCAAAATATATATTTCAAAAAATATAAATATACATAATTGTGTGTACATATATCTATCTCAAGGCTATGTAAGTTCATTGGCTACATATTGTTGTTTTGAATCAGGAATGGTGGAGTCAATTTTTAATTCCATCATTAGAATGTAATGATACTGGTATCACTCAGCATTGCCATATTAGATGTTGGAAATAACTATGTAGCTTTTTAAAATGCTGTGACAAATGTGGATGACTGGGAGCTATCAACTGTCTTTAGAACTGTTTTTGTATGTGTTACTTGCAATGATTGTTTATGTGAATCTTGAAAATGTAAAATTTTAAAAACCTTTTCTACATTTTTTATTTCTTTAATAAACAGAATCAAGCAATAGAAATTGCCTGGGGTCACCAGCCTGCATTCTTGAGCTGGGTAGAAGGCAGGCATTTTAAGGATCAAGGTGAAAATGTGGCTGAAATTAACAGACAAGTTGGTCAGAAACTTGGACTCTCAAATGGGGACCAGGTAAACACAAAATATGAAATGGTACTTTTTCTTCAAATAATACAACAATGAAAATAGAACTAAAACTTCACTTAAGTTGGATGCTACTATAATCAGTCCAGGATATTCAAATTGACTTCATGCACCATTGTTAAATCTGCCTGGTAGTGTAATATGCACCCTACTTTATTTTGTATTTTATTGCTTATTTTACTGGTTCCTTAATTTTGTTTTTGTGTAATTATTTTGCTTTATGAATTGAATTTTTCTTACTATTATTGAGATTTATTTTTTCTGAGTAGTGTTCTAACCTTTCAAGGTCATAATTAATTTAAAAAATCTTTCCTTCAAAAAATAGTTATTTTTCCATATTTGTGAATTTAATGTGTTTAGATTATAAACCTTAAAGCTTAAGGACTCGTGTCTTTTTTTAAATTTTAGTATATTCATCAGTTTATTTGGTTTTTAATATTTTAAACTATGAAAGTAATACATACTTGTTAAAAATGTTTTATAATTGAATTAAAAAAATGTTTCTTCCTTTCTATAACCCTAGTTTCAGAATGAATGTTTTCTGCTTATTGGGATCTCAATAGACCTTTAGTACTTGAAGAATAAGAGTATGTATTTTCTTCAGTTTTTTTCCCCACAAGCTATATCACAGATCCCTTCCCACATATTATAAATAATATACATTGAACCCCTCTTCTGTATATAGAATGGAAAATTAAAAATGGAATTGCCAATGTCTAGGGGATTGCACATTAAAAATTTTGACAGATGAGTCTAAATTGCTTTCTGTTATCAATTTTCCTCAACAGTAAACGGTATCACATCTTTTTTTTTACTTGTTTTGAGCAGATAGTTTTATTCATGCATGCTTTTAATAATGACAGTAGGCCACTGATGAGAAATTTATACTTACCCTAAATTTTTTTAGAATCTTAAAACTTTAGCACCAGACCGACCTTAGAAAAAACTAACTTTGTTACCTTGCTCTACAAACTTAGGGAAATAGAATATTTTTCTCAGGATTGAAAAGAAAGTTACAGTTCTGTTCTCTGAATACATGACACTTCCCTGTGGGAAACATCAGCTTCCTATTCCTGATCTTGATATAAACAGTCCTTTTGCGTGTTTATTCACTTTTGTTTCCAAGTGAACTTTTACCTGATTTTTTGCAATCTCTGATTTGAGCAAAACAGCTATGACCCTGTCTCCTAGATTATCAATGATAGAAACAGAAAATGAACCAACTCACCTAAGACTCAAACTTCTAGTTGTTTCCTCAGAATCACCTCTTTTAAATAGTGTTTAAGGGAAATTCTGAAAGGAAATTCACTGAGGAGTTGAGGGAGGTACTTGGCAAAAATGCAGAAAAGTAAGGGCAGGTTACCTGCCCTCAGTGGCTTAGGGTTTACTCCTCTAATCCCTAAATACCTATAGAAAAGGAAACAGAGTTAAGGTGGTATAGCACTTGATATACATCTGAATATTTGCTTTACTATTAACTGTAAAGGATTATATGTCTAAATTAAAAAAATATTGCTATTTCAGTTTTTTTTTTTTAACTTTCCTAGAAGTGATATGACTTGAATTTAGCTATAAAACAATAGTTGCAAAAGAAATAAGAGTATAATACTAGGTCAAGCCATGATTTGACGATATTTATTTTGTCTTACTTTTTTTAAATTTAACATTCCTGTTTTTAAGAGATTATTTTTGTTACATTTTTTGAAAACCGTGTTGTGCTGGTATGTATTTTCCTTTATGCTGTAATTGTGAAATAATTTTTCCTAAAATTCCGACTATGTCAAGATCTAGCTAAGAATAATTTGTCAAATGAAGGGCTGACCTTTCCCATTTCCCCCATTACACTCTTTATTATACATTTGAATGGAGAACTATTTATTTTCTCTAGATTAAAAAAAAAATCTTTTAAAAGTAAAGTAAAATCTTTTTAAAAATCTTTTTTTCAGGTGTTTCTCAAGCCATGTTCCCATGTGGTTTCTTGCCAGCAAGTTGAGGTGGAACCCCTCTCAGCAGATGACTGGGAGATACTGGTAAAGAAAACAAAATGAGAACTATCTCATTATAATTATTATCCTACTTCAAGATATCGATGTCTTTATAGTTCTCTCTTTTAGAGCTTTTTTATGTTTCCTGAGTTGATTTGAGTAATGAATTGATATTTCCTTACTAGATAAGGAGTGAACAAAATGTAAAGTGGATTGACCTTTTTTTGGTTGGTTCTATCTAGGAGCTGCATGCTGCTTCCCTTGAACATCATCTTCTAGATCAAATTCGAATAGTTTTTCCAAAAGCCATTTTCCCTGTTTGGGTTGATCAACAAACTTATGTGTTTATCCAAATTGGTAGGTTTATTACTATATTTGTTATTATTCTCTATGGCATAGTGTTTAGTCCAAAGTAGAGGTGAACATGATGATCTTTATTTTTCACATAGTTGCTCTAGTACCAACTGCTACATATGGAAGATTGGAAACTGACACCAAACTCCTAATTCAGCCAAAGACTCGCCAATTCAAAGAGAATACATTTTCAAAAGCAGATAGTCTACGTGAAAAGTTTCATAATTATGGAGTCCAAAAGCAGTTGACAAATAAATTTCAAACCAAGCAACTTCAGTCAGCTTCAAGAGTACCGGAAACAAATTCAGAGATCACAATGGACTCATCATCCATACCATGTTTATGGACTATGATAGAAAGCATTTTTTCTTTCCGGTCTGAGAAGAAACAAGAGACATCCTGGGGTTTAACTGAAATCAATGCATTTAAAAACATGCAGTCAGAAGTTGTTCCTCTAGACAATGTTTTCAGAGTATGCAGATCACAGCCTCCTAGTATACATAATGCATCAGTAACTTCTGTCTTTAACAAACACCATGCCATTCATATATTTCCATGGGATCAGGAATATTTCGATATGGAGCCCAGATTTACTGTGACATATGGAAAGCTAGTTAAGCTGTATTCTCCAAAGCAACAGCAAAGTAAAACAAAGCAAAATGTCATGCCACCTGAAAAAGAGAAACAGATCTCAGAACTACTGGATAAGAAACAAATTAGCCCAGACCCTAATCAAGAAGCTGGTAAGGCCTGTGTGGTAAAGGTAGTCTGGAATGGACTTGAGGAATTGAAGAATGCCCTAAAATCCACCAAAAATTTAGAAGTTCTCCATCTTGGGAAAGTCTGGGTTAGTATAAATTTTATAATAAAAGGGGAAATAATTTCATGTTGCTTAAAACCAATATACTAGGAAAGAGTGTCTAAGAGTCTGATTTCAGGGGAAAGTCCTTGAGAAAAGAGTGTACTTTCTGATTAAATAAACTTGGACAAGTGTAAGCTTAGACAGGTAAAATCCCAGCCTGAGGTTACATAGATAATATGTAGAACTAGGATTCAAATCCAAGAAGGCTGACTCTGGAGTTCATTCTTAGCATGCAGTGTCCTACAAAGTCTTGCATCTATTTTTGTTGTTGTTTTGCAATTCAAGCAGTTCTATTTATTTAATTATTTAGATAGATTTTCTTATATCTTTGTTAATTTTTAGATAGTACTGGATTTCTTCCCTCAGGTATAATTTCCATGTTCTCCTACCATGATAGCACCTGTGATCTATCACCTCAGTCCCGTGTACTATTCCCTCCCATTTTGACTCCTGTCCCTCATCCTTCCCTACTATATGCCTAGATCTATGTTCAACTTTCAAGTTTGTCCTTTTTTAAAAGATTTATTTATTTATGCATACAAGAACTGGGGTATAGGCCAGAGGTGTGGGGGATTCACCAGAGACAGAGTTGGGAACAGAACAGACAGACCCACCGAAATACACTGCTGAGGGGAGCAGCAGGCGAGACAGGAGAGGTCCCCTGCGCCATGTGAGTCACCTCCCTGGCTGGGAATCAAGCTCATGCTGCAGTGGCTGTGGACAGCCTCATAGTATGTGTTCCAACTCTTTGCGCCACTAGGGAGGCCTCAGGTTTTTTTGGGTTTTTTTTCCTGACACTGTTTTCTCTGTATTCCATATAGGAGTGAAACCATAGATTTTTTTTTTCTTTTTCCCTCCAACTTATTTCACTTAGCACAGTCCTTCCACAAAGACTTACATCTTTAATTCCTGCATATTTGTTCCCAGGGTCCTGAAAATGAAGGACTTGTTATGTATTGGGGTAAATGCCCAGTGTAGGGAGATATCCACAGTGTGAGATGACCTTCCTATTGTTTGTCACAGCATTTAAATGGGATTGTATCCAGAAACCACCTACCCTGCTGGTATTAGCTCTTTAACTTGTATGCAACTTAGGTAGCCTAGTGTTCCACCTTCTCATCGTGGCCTCAAATATTAATGCTAAATTTATGTGAAAATTTATCCTAAATTTTATTAACTCAAATAAATTAAGCTCATTTATTTGAACTTAATTTTAAACCATTGTGAAGTGACACTTCAGATGATAAAGGGAAGAAGTTGAACTGATGAGAACAGATACTAGACCTTAGCCAAAAGGCTAAAAAGGACTGGATTTGAGTCATGTACTTAATATGGTATATAAACATACTGATTTTCAGTGATGCATACCTGGAACTTACATAATATTGCAATGCAGTATTCAGTAAATTAATAATATTTTTGTCAAACATATGTGCATTTTTAAAATATTAACAAAATGTAAATTGGACATTGAAAGCTTTCTGAAGGACTGAAACAAAGCTTTGAATAATATCAAACACTGATGAAATTATGACAGTGGGCTCTAGCCTAACTGTATATTCAGAAGCAAATTCTCATCTAGATATAAAATAAGTAAAGGGAGGAAATTATTAGTACAGGAAAGAAAAATAGGAAGGAAAAGACCTCCTTTTAGATTCCTTTCATTCCAGCAATTTTACCTCTAACTTTCATGTGGGTGATTTACAGAGTTATATTGTGTTTTGTCCTACATCATTTTCTAAAACTCCAGACCATTACCTCATTGTTTTCTTTTAGCTCTAAACTCTTAGTTTAGGAGATCCCATTGTATCTTCAAAATGCTCATACTGTATCTGTTTCTATTTATGATTACACATAAATAGATTTTGTATTGTGAAGACAGGGTGAAGTGCTGATGGTAAAGTCCTGGGGTGTATAGCAGATTACAGAAATCTGTGCCCAGTGGGCACAGTGCAGTGACACTGGGCAATGTGCAGTGGCAGTAGTTGCTACTCACATTTTCTCAGGCTTAACTTAGGGATCAAAACTGGTTGATTACATTCTAAAGAGGATGTAAAAAGAAATGAAAGGAAAAACTGCAACGTTTGTAGTACAGCCATACCATTTGTGATATGGTATTTGGTCATACTGTAATATCCCTTTGGTTATACTATGTGTTGTGATAGCTTCTATTATTTCACCTGAATTTCTAGGTAGTAATGTTTATGTTGTGGGGTATTTTTTTAAAAGATTTATTTATGCATACAAGAGCTGGGGTACAGGCCAGAGGTGTGGGGAGTGGGGGCGGGGAAGAGGATTCACCAGAGACAGAGTGGGGAGCAGGACAGACAGATTGACTGAAATACACTGCTGAGGGGAGCAGGGGGCAAGGCAGGAGAGGTCTGCCATGCCGTGTGGGTCCCCTCCCTGACCAGGGATCGAACTTGCGCTTCTGTGCTGTGGATGCTTCATAGTGCAGTGCTCTCAGCCTGCTGTGCCACCAGGGAGGCCCGTTGTGGGGTATTTTTTAATGCAGCTTTGAACATATTTATATTTTTGCTTACTTTTAAATTTCAGATTCCAGATGACCTGAGGAAGAGACTAAATGTAGAAATGCATGCAGTAGTCAGAATAACTCCAGTGGAAGTTATCCCCAAAATTCCAAGATCTCTAAAATTACAACCTAGAGAAAACTTAGTGAGTTCAATTTATTTATAACAATTGCTTTAGATGTGTTGTAAAATTTCAGGTTACTTTAGTTAAGAATATGATATTTCTTTTTGCTAGAAGAACAAGGAAGTCTTTTTTTTAAAATTGTGGTAAAATATATATTTAACATAATGTTGTTTTAACCATTTTGAACTATAATTCAGTCATGTTAATACTTATATTCATAATGTTACGCAACCATTACCACTATTTCTAAAACTTACTCATTACCCCCAAGCAGAATCTCTGTGCCCATAAATCACTAACTCTTTACTTCCCCCCTCCAAGCTCCTAATAATATCTAATCTTTGTGTCTGATTCCTTTGCCTCTGACTTATTTCATGTAACATTTTCTTGGTTCATTCATGGTGTAGCATGTATTAGGTCTTCATTCCTATATATGACTAAATGTTCCATTTTATGCATCACATTTTGCTTATCTGTTCATCTGTTGATGGATACCTGCCTTGTCCTTTTTGCCTATTGTGAATAATGCTGCTTTGAATGTTGGTATATAAATATCTTTTTGATTCCTGCTTTGAAGTTTAAGTATATAGTATGAATGGAATTATTGAATCATGGTAATTCTGTGTTTAACTTTCTGAGAAACAAGTTTTTAATAAGTGATACATGTATTTATGTATCTTTTAACAGTGCAAATATGGGATAATTCTGACTGTTGAGAAATTGATATTTTTGTCACATATATATAAAATTTAAAAAAATCTCCCATTTTGTCTAATGTTTAGGGTTTTAGTATTTTAGCCTAAAAGAGTGCAAAACTCTTTTACTTTTCTATTTTTTGTCATATGGTATAACAGGAAGTGAGGTGTTAATTAGACTTTAAAAATCTTTTTAATAATGTATTATCTGTCCCAGTTTGGGTTACCAGGTCTTAGAGGCTTATAATACAAAAAAAAATAATAAATTGTACTATATGCTTTTTCTTCATATGTTTTTTAAAAAATTTATGTATACAAGAGCTAGGGTATAGGCCAGAGTCGCAGGAGCTGAGAGGATTCACCAGAGACAGAGTGGGGAGCAGATTGACTGAAATACACTGCTGAGGGGAGCAGCAGGTGAGGCAGGAGAGGTCTGCTGTGCCATGTGGATCCCCTCCCTGGCTGGGGATCGAATTTGTGCTGCTGTGCCGTGGATGCTTCACAGTGTGGTGATCAACCCGCTGTGCCAACAGGGAAGCCCTTCTTCATATGTTTTGAAGCAATTTATTAACACTCTACTTATTGAGCATATCAGCACCATGACCAACTTAATAGGGAAAAACTTGAAGATATAATGGATTTGTTTTTCTGTGTACAAGGAAGTTTGGAGAACTCAGAGGTGGTAAAATGAGGATCTAGGCGTCTTTGTTCTGTCTCATCAGCCATCCTTAGCTGTGACTTTCCTCCTCTTAAATGAAAGATGTTTGTTCCATGTGTTGTTATCACATCTGCATTCTCTTGCACAAGGCAAACTCTTCTTGTGAGAATTCTTTAACTTTTCGTTAAGAGAAGCCCTTCCCAGGGATTGGCTTGAGTGCATCCACATGTACATATACACAGATCCAAACTGGGAATTGAGAAGTTTGCTTTCTCCACCTATGTTGTTGAGAGGGAAGGCAGAATTGGTTAGAATGGTTATCAGGTGAAGTATATTATGAGGTGTGTGTGTGTGTGTGTGTATATTACTGGGCATAGAGAAAAGGAATGTTTAAAACTTTGTTTATTTGAATAAACATGTCTTCATGTATACTCATCATACTTCAATGTCAAATTTGGAATCTTTGCCTGTAGAATGTGAAATTCTGTCACTAAGTTTGTTTGATAAGGTTTATAAGGTGTTCAAATAAGAATGTTAATGTTGAGGTCAGTTATTAGGATAAGTAATTACTGTTCTTTTCTTTGGCAGCCTAAAGACATAAGTGAAGAAGATGTAAAAACGGTGTTCTATTCATGGTTACAGCAGTCTTCTACTGTCACACTTCCTTTGATAATGTCAGAGGAAGACTGCATTAAGCTTAGAATTAAAGATGGTAGGTAAATTTTATTTACTTTGATATTTTTCCTATTGAAGAAGTCATAAAATTTTGGGGTTTTTCCAAATCATAACATGTTAACAAGAAACATAACAATGATAATTAAACAATAAATTTTAAATATCAAAGAATGCCATTTTAAAATTTTTAATAAATTTGATAGTTAAAATATTAAATTATTTAAGTTTTTTTTTGTTATATATTTGACATCATTGTTCATTTTTGTACAATGTGTGCTTGTATGCTTTCTCCTTTTAGGTGTATTGTCCATAAAATTCCCACTACCAGTTCACCTGTGAACCATTACCATAGTCCCTTGTACTCTTCTCTCCCCTGTTCTAAGCCCTCTTTCTTCCCCTCCCCAGCAGACTGTCTCTGATTTATAGTAAAATCTTAAATTACTTAATCTCAGCTTCAGTACTAATTCTGCATTTATTACTTTTCAATAGGGTTGAAGGAGTTTTCTCTGAATATAGTTCATTCTTTGGAAAAAGGAAAAGAAAATATTTATCTGTTGAGTACCAATCTGCTACAGAAGACCACAATACAAGTAATTACATGCAACTAAATATTTAATGAAATAATATATGTCATGAATGATAGCGAAGTATGACTTCACCTGTCATACTTTGCATCATAATATGCATTAGAACCTGGATTGGTAAGAGTGAGGAATAACTTGATTTAAAATATTTTATTCTGTAATACCTTTATCTAATCATATTTGTCCTTAATTTAAAAATTACTCTCTCAACTGTTAAGTTTCAGGAGTATGTTAACTGTCAAATCAATCAAACTGTTAAATCATGATTTAAAATTCTTTTGGTATTGAAACAAAGGAAAACTTAGTTTTAGGGTTTTTAAACATTCCTATTTTTACTTGCAGTTTTGCTCCACAATCCATATTATTTCAGCAATTCTTAAATTCTCAACTCATCACAAATATTATCCCGTCACTTTTCTTCTAGAAATATTTTAAAAGTTGTCTTTTTAGAACATTGTGTTTTAATTAGGATTCACACTTATGATTATAGAAGTGAGGATGCTGAAGTCATTTTAAATTTCAGTGGTTTGGAACTAGACATCGTTTAAGATATAGTTGAAGGGACAATTCATATATAAGAATTCAGACAATTCACATGTAGGAATTGTGAATAGTAAATGTCACTCAAATAAAATTACAGTTATATCTGTAAAATGTATTAAAGAGAAGACATTCTTTATTGCTAATTGACCATAAATATGTTTCTTGGAGGAGTAAGTTGTTGTCAAGGCTATTTTAAAGAATGATCTTGTATGTACAGTATATCTTCTTTCTTGGTATAACAGAATCAGCAATTAAGTTTCCTGGGACCTGAGAAAAACTGGCAAAACATATCACTTTGAAATGTAAATCTAATTTTTCCTTACTACTATAGGTCCTTCTAGATCCTATGGTAAAAGAAGAAAACAGTGAGGAAATTGACTTTACTCTTCCTTTTTTAAAGCTGAACTGCTTGGGGTAAGAAGTTACAGCCAAACTAGCATGTTTAGAGACATGTTTTCATAATTTTCTCTGGCAGGGTTTTTATGTATAAATATTAAAGTAGATGTTGATGTCAGCAAACAATTTTACTAATCCTTAATAGATACTTTAAAATCTCTTCTCTCATACCTAGGTTGATAATTTGCCTTGTCCTCTTAAGTAACTAAGTCTGAAGTTTTTGAGGTTTTACTTTGAGATTTTATTTTTAAAATTAAATCTAAAAATATTAATTGAATATTTAAAAATATTTCAAATTAAGTTATTCCTTCACTATTGTCAGTGTAATAATTGGGATTATTTGTGTTTTCCTCCATTGATAAGACACAAAAATCTGAAAGAATCTCCTCTTAATGTGCTTTATCTTGTATAAAGTATGAGAATCTCATGTAAACATTACCTCTTAGAATTATTCATAAGAGGTTTTTGGCAGAGGTAGCAGTAGTGACTATTTTCTATAATATGTAGTGTATAATCTTTAAACATTTACTGAAAAGATTAAGTCATAAAGTTTAAATAATACCATAAACATATATAAAGTAAAATCTTTTTAGTGCAAACTCTTAATTTTAGGTATGATTTTTTTCTGTTAACAGAAATAAAATGACTCAAACTAATAAAGGTAGATTGAAGTTCATGTTTGTATAAACCACAGATTAAAAGTGGATTTAAAGATACTGTTTAAGTCTTCAGTTAACCTAACACTTCATGAAGCTTCCATTCATGATTATCTTGATTATCTAACCAAAAATCATTTTGTAAGGGGTGTTTGTGTGTTATGACAAATTCCTAAAAGAGTTCTGTTAAGGCAGAATTTTTGTTATAACATATGTTTGAAAGGGATACAATTAGTTTTAAAAGCTGTGAATCAGATTTGGCATTAATCAATATTCTTGCAAGTAAGGGAGAATGTCCATCACTCTTTCAAAAATCATTAGCTTGGGAAGGGAAGTTTTAGAGTGTTTTACAGTCTAAATTTTATCTTACTTCAGTGTTTTATCATGTTACAATTTATTTTGCAGAGGAGTGAGTTTCTTAGGCATTTCTTCCATGGAGCACATCACTCATAGCCTCTTGGGACGCCCTTTGTCTCGGCAGCTGATGACTCTTGTGGCGGGATTGAGGAATGGGGCCCTTTTACTCACAGGAGAAAAAGTATGTGTGGTTTAAATGTGCTCGTTTTCACTAACAACAACTTGTAATTCCTCCCTCTTTTGGTTTGGTTATCTGTTGTATGAGATATGGCCATTTATTCTTACACTAATATTTTTGAATGCCTACTATTAGGTATTAGAAAAGTGGTGATGAATAAGACTAATGCTCTCCCTGCCCTTCTTCTGTATCAACTGGTATGACTGGTTTTTTTGTTGTTGTTGTTGTTGTTTTAAGGTTGATAGGGTTTGTTGCTTTCCAGATGGTGAATCAACTCTTGCATACCTGTAATAAACTCTGTTTGGTCTAGGTGTTTTATTTTGTTGAGTTCTGTTTGCTAGCATTGCATCTAAATTTATGAGTGGTATTACCTTATAGTTTTCTGTCTTATACTATCTTTGACTGGTTTCGCTCTCAAGGTAATTCTGGCCTCAAAATGAGTTGAGAAATGTTTCTTCCTGTGCTGTTATCTGGAAAAATATATAAAAAATATAAAATATGTAATATATAAAATCTTTTTGATAAATTTTCCAGTGAAATTGAACCTGAAGATTTCTTTGTTGTTAACCTTTCATAATTATATATTCAGTTTCCTTAATCATCTGTTTTACCTTAGCAGTCATTTGATAGTTTTAGTTTTTAAGGAACTTGTCCATTTCATCTAAGTTGTTGAATTTACGATCGTAAAGTTGTTTGTAATACTCTCTTCTACTTTTAATGGTTGCAGAGTCTATTGTGCTGTCATGTCTCCTGGTATTGCTGATTTGATCTTTAATCTTTATCAGTTTGCTAGAGGTACCTTGCCTTTTTAAAGGGACTTAGTTTTTTTTTTTTTTAATAAATGTCTCTGTGCTTCTCTATTTTTATTTATTTTTGTGTAGAAGGACTGGGATGTAGGCCATAGGAATGGGGAGGTGGTGGAGGATTCACTAGAGACTGGGTGGGGGGCAGAACAGGTGGATAGATATTTCACACTGCTGAGGGGAGCAGCAGGCAAGACAGGAGAGGTCTGCTGCACCATGTGAGTCAGTGAGCTCCCTGGCCATGGATCAAACTCATGCCACAGTGGCTGGCAATAGCTTGATAGTGTTGAGACTTTAACCCCTGTACCACCAGGGAGGCCCCTATTTACTTTAAAAATAATGCAATTCTGGGCCTCCCTGGTGGTGCAGTGGGTTAAGCAACGCACTATGAAGCAGACAGCAGCCTCTGCAGCACAAGTTTGATCCCTGCCGCTGGCCAGGGAAGGGACCCACATGGCGCAGCAGACCTCTCCTGCCTCAACCGCTGCTCCCCTCAGCAGTGGATTTCAGTCTATCTGCCTGTTCTGTTCCCCACTCTGTCTCTGGTGGATCCTCCCAACCCTCTGCACCTCTGGCCTATACCCCAGTGCTTGTGTGCATAAATAAAAAAAAAAAAAAAAACTTTTAAATAAATAAATAAAAATAATGCAGTTCTACACAGTGATGATAATATTTGTTGAGTGTTTATTAAGAATGCAGATATTACATAAGAATATAGTAGTGAAAAAAACAAAATATTAGAACTTGTACAGGACTGTTAGAGCTAGATAGAACAACAATGGTAAAAAATTGAGAGAAGAAACTGATATTAGAAGAACTGTAAAAACCTGTTACTGTTCAGCTTTTCTAGGGGCACTATAGAAAAGTTATGCAAAATTTCAAATCTCTATCTTTTGATGTAGTGTTTCTACTTCTAGAAATTTATTCCGAGGTGTAATATAACAAGTAAGTAAACCTATATACTTTAGGATATTTGTTTTAACTTTATAATAAAGAACTGATAATAACATGAATATGCACAGGGAAGGAACTTGTTAAATATGTAGCACACTGTACTAGGGAGTTGATTGGCCTCTACATTTGTGGCTGAGGAGCATAATGACTTATTGTGAAAGTGTATGAATATTGTAATTCCATCTTTATAAATTTATATAATATGTGCCTGGAAGAAAGACACATTGAAACAGTTAATGATGGTTAATTTCCATGAGGTAGGGGGCGGGGATGTAGTTTTTTACTTTTTCACTACTAAGTACAATTATTTTACATTTTTTATAATCAGAAAAGTGGCGCTTTTGCGGAAAAATTCGTATTTGCTCAAAAGCCTATATAGTTTAGAGCTATTAAGTAAATAGTTCTATCCAACTGATAGTCTATGAGGATTGCACTGCAATTTGTGGTCAATAGTAGACTGGAAGATTGTGAATTAAAACTAATGTTAATTTAAGATAATAGGGAAGTGTGTAATAAATTTTTCCCAATTGGAATAATCTTCACTTACCTAGAGAAATTATTTCTTTGTAGTACAAATAATGAAGCATTATTTTTAAAGGCAAAAGATTTATCTTGACTCTTGTAACCAGCAAATAGAATATAAACATCTAATTTCCTTTGTACAATCTGTGCACTATAATGAACATAGGATTCAGCCAATTTCTAGCAGCTTAAAAGAAAAATGATATGTAACAACTTACACAGCAAGTGGACTGGTATATACTTTTTTTACTTTCTCAAAGTAGTTTATTCTTAATACAAATTGAATTTGGAGTTGGGATGGGAAAATACCCCTTTTTATGGTGTTGATATTCTGGAGATGTGTTGCCACCTGTTAATCTTGCCTATGTTTGTATAATACTTGAATCCTGTGCTGTTGAGGCTAGGAAGCAGGAGCCTCTTTGTTTCTTTGTAGAATATTATTTATTTCTTTGCTAAACTTGAGTGGTTAGGAAATAATTCTTTCCTACTCATCCTGCAGGGGCCTCTTAGAATTTGAATCCAGGGCCTCCCTGGTGGCACAGTGGGTTAAGCAACGCACTATGAAGCAAACCACAGCCACTGCAGCACGAGTTCGATCCCTGCTGCCGGCCAGGCAGGGGACCCACATGGTGCGGCAGACCTCTCCTGCTGTGCCCGCTGCTCCCCTCAGCAGTGTACTTCCGTTGATCTGCTCTCCGCTCTCTGTGGTGAATCCTCTCACCTCCCACACCTCTGGCCTGTACCCCAGTGCTTGTGTGCATAAATAAATAAATCTTTAAAAAAAAAAAAAGAATTTGAATCCAGATATTTACTCCTTTCTGTTAGTTAGCTTCATGCTGAATGTCACAATATCAGCCTTTGTAATATGATCCTAGAGTTTGGAGGATGTTACCTCACAAACATTTTATTGAGTTATAATTGATGTCAGACATTTCAGAGTATCTACTTAATTGATGAGACTGTTCTTGGTTGTTGTCACAGTTCTGTGACTGACTATACTGAGAATTTTTATGAAATGCTTTTTTTCTAGGGCTGTGGAAAATCAACTTTAGCCAAGGCACTCTGTAAGGAAGCATTTGACATATTGGATGCCCATGTGGAGATAGTTGACTGTAAAGTTTTGCGAGGTATGAATATGTTTTACATTCTACTGTTTTATCGTGAACCATCTGAATTCTCTATGGGATGAGGGTAAGTATAAATAAATAGATATGTACAGAATTTATAGTAGTATATTCATGTCTTTAGTTTTATAAAATTCAGCATTTTACTGACTCCTATTAATGAGTAAAAAATTATAGTGATTGGTTTATTAACAAAATAGGGATTGAATTTTCAGAATTAAATCAGTGTAGAACTATAATGCTTTCATAAAGGCAACCTGAACTTTCCCACCACAGAATAACATTAAAATCATTTCATGTCATCAAAATTAAGGAAAAAGGCTTGAAAACATACAGAAAACCCTAGCAGCAGCTTTCTCAGAGGCAGCATGGAGGCAGCCATCTGTTGTTCTGTTGGATGACCTGGATCTCCTCGTTGGTGTACCTACTCTCCCGGAACAAGAACATGGTCCTGATGCTGTACAGAGCCAAAGACTGGCATATGGTAATGCATTTACTTATGGACTTCAGACTTTTTCCTTTTGTCAGACAGCCTTTGTGGTCCTGATGGTAAATTTCGTATCAGGGAATAGAATTTATTCTATTTTGTTTTGCTTTTGAGGCCTCTGTAGCATTCTGCAGGTCTCCTTGATTAGCAAATTTAGAGTAAGAGCAGTGTGAAAATTCTACAACTTCATTATTAGCCTTTTTAGGACCTTTTCATTTTCCTAAAATTTTTAGAAGTTGTTCAGTTATAAAGATTTACTCATTTATTCATACTTTCACACAGTCTAAGTGTTTAAAGAATAGTAAACAGACATTTTTAGCACTGGATATTGCTGGTAATAATAATAGCTCCCATGTGTTGAGTGTCCTCTCTGGGCTGGGAGTTGCTGGGCTAGGAGATACTCTCCTAGTTTTACAGGTGAGTAAATGAATTTTCAAAAAGATTAATTTGATCAAGGTAACACAACTAGGAAGTGGTAAAGTAGGTTCTACTGAAAATGTACAGAGACTGTGATAGATAGGCAAACATGCCCTGAACTTGGAGTGTGGTGGGCAAAAAGTTATCAGGGAAGGCTTTATTGAGTTGACAATGAGATCAGTTTTGATGGGGGAGAAATTATTGTGGAGCAACCTCCTGCTAATGAAGAAGCAAGAGAAGTATGATCCATAGGCAAAGGCATCGATGTACAAGCAATCATGATAGGGATTGGCTGGAACTTAGAGTTCAAGAAGATTGCTGAGTGGGCAGCTGGAGGATTTGGCAGCATTAAACTGCCCCGAGATTCTTAGGAGTTGAAATAAATACACAATGTGGCCATGGTGACTTGGGTTGTATTATAAACTAGAATTAATCTTAAATTTTGAATCTTGTAGCATCTGTAAGACTTATTAGTGTGTTAAGGGAATGCTTCAAATTTCTAGGTCAATACTCAGATACACACGTTAATGCCTATTTCTATTCCCCCTTCTGATACCAACCAAACTTTGTTAGACGTTGGGTGGAAAGTGATTGTTCAAGAGGTCATAGAAATATATGCTTTATTTAGCTTAAATTAACAGAACCAATATGAAAATTCATCACCCTCCTAAAACACTTGAGATTCCTTTTAATTTTAAGATCCAGAGTAGCGGAAAGAGCATGAGGGACAGAGGTGATGGTTCACTGGTAAAATGGTGGTGGGAATTCCATGGGGACTATAGTTGATGTCAAATATATATATATAAAAAAGATCCAGAGTAGGAACCTCACTAGGCAGTGTTCTGAGTTATATAGACAATGTTTGTAGTGCCTCCATTAGGTTAACTATAGGTTGACCAGTACTAGCTCTGTGATAAATCAATGAATGAATGAAATATTTAATTTTTAAGATATACAAAGGGGCCATCCTTATAGCCAATTCTAGATGATTTTTTATGAATATATAATTTTGCAATTTCCTGTTTATATTTTCTAAGCTTTTACCCTGTGTTTCTTAATTCTAGCTTTGAATGATGTAATGAAAGAATTTATTTCCATGGGAAGCTTGGTTGCACTGATTGCTACCAGCCAGTCTCAACATTCTCTACATCCTCTACTTGTTTCAGCTCAAGGAATTCACATATTTCAGTGTATCCAACATATTCAACCATCTGATCAGGTATCACACCACTTGTGAAATATTTAAAAATACATCCTCTTTATAGAAATGATTTTTATTACTGATTTTTGGCTTTAAACTTAAGTTTCTGTAAGTGATCTCCTAAGGATATTGAACAGTTGACATGTACGTGTTATGCTAAATGCACAATTTTCTCTTATAACCATCTGAAATACTACTGTGTATTTTCTAAGGAAGTGGCTTTTTTGAAAAAGCATTCCTTTTTTAATAAAGTTTTTTTAAATTCCATTTAAAAAGAAAGAAGCCCTAAAGATTCTAAATTGCTTCATCTCCCATTGGTGAATTAGAATCTTTTTTTCATCTTTATTGAAGCATAATTGACAAAAAGAAGTGTATATATTTAAAGTATACAACTTGATAATTTGATAAACATACATTGTGAAGTATTTACCAAAATCAAGTTAATTAACACATCTGTCAACTCATGTAGTTATTTTAGCATTATTCCTAATGAGAAAGAACAGTGAAAAATATAGAGATCTTAAATTGGTAGCCTAATTTTTTTTTCTTTAACCAACACAATTAGGCCTCTTTGGGGATTAATGCTTATGATGGTTTTAGTGGCATGGAGCTCAAAGAATTGTGTTCCAGAACTACAGGCACATTTAAATTTTACCTGGAAGCTATCCTAAATATTCATTCCCTGTGCTAAGTGACAGTTATTGAAGAACAAAAGGAATAACTTCAAATGCTCTAAAGTGTACAATTTGACTAGTTTTAACAAATGTATATACATTTGTTAAACAAATTTGTTTTAACAAATGTATATACATTTGTTGCACTATGTATATGCATTTGTTGCACTAATACAGTAGCAAACATTTCCATTACTCTCAGAAGTTTCCTGCTATCCCTTTCCAATCTGTTCCACCCCCTCTCCATTCTCAGATACCACCAATCTGTTTTCTATCATTGTATGTTATGTCAGCTTGATTTTTCTTGATATATATGTACTTGAATTTATAGTTGAGTAAAATCAGAAGTTTCATTTTTTTTTTTAGGAGCAAAGATGTGAAATTCTACATAATGTAATAAAAAACAAACTGGGCTGTGATGTAAACCAGTTTAATGATCTTGACCTGCAATGTATAGTCAAAGAAACAGAAGGGTTTGTGGCTAGAGATTTTACAGTCCTTGTGGATCGAGCCATACATTCTCACCTCTCTCATCAGAGTATATCCACCAGAGAAGGTATGTGCACCATTAAAATTAAAACTTAGAATCTTTTTCCACTGTGGAGAAGTAGTAAGGCAAAAATTAAATATAATCCTGTTTTAGTCTTCAAATAAGCATTTGAGTAGAAAATTGACCTGCCTAGCTAAGATGAGGGCAATATATGTAGATTCCTGTACAGATATGACTTCTAAAAAAGTTTTGTTTATTTTTAAACAGAAGTGGTTTTAACAACATTAGACTTCCAAAAGGCTCTCCAAGGATTTATTCCTGCATCTCTACGAAACATCAACCTGCATAAACCTACGGACCTGAATTGGGATAAGATTGGTGGATTACATGAAGTTCGGCAGATACTTATGGATACTATCCAATTACCAGCTAAGGTGCTTAAAAAAGAGGAACTGTTTGCTCTCAAAAAACCACTGACTTCAGCTTTATGTTAGCTTGCCTAATCTCAGTTTGATTAAGTATTTACTGAGTTACCAAATAAATGTTTGGCATTAGTTTGATACTCTCATAGATTTTAAAGTATTTTTTTATTCCTTACCCAACGAAATTTATAAAGAAAACTAGGGTGATAGTTATATAAGTGTATTTTTATTTGAATTTCATAGCTCTTATGTTGAAATTTGTATAGAAACAGAAAAGGAATAAGCTATGAGGCAGAAGAGTCATCTAGGTCCACAAAACTAATGGATTAAGCCAGATATCCAGACTCTGGGTAGGGCTGGAAAGGCAGCCCTTAGCATGGACTGGGCAGATAACAGGATAAAAGGGGGCAAGAATAGATTATTTTTCAGAAGCTCGGAAGGTAGTTTGGGAATTCATGTATTAATATTTGAATCAGTAAGCTGAGAGATTAAAGATCACTCCATGAAATCTAGGGCCCATGCCAAGAAATAAGAAGATAGGTGTGTATGGCCTATCTTGGATGGCCAATGCTGGGAAGAGGGGCCTGGCACTTACTGAATGCAGCCCAGGACTGTGGATTAAGTAAAGCCTGTTAAGAGTATGGACGTAGAGGTACTTGCCAATTGGACCGAATCCCAAATGTTGGGATAGGTACCAAGTTTTAGTATCCAGATGCAAAATCACTGATTTTGGATTCTCTTTCAGATTAGGATCAAGGTAGAAATGAGGTTGGAATTTTATCAGCAGGTAGAATTAAATAGGCATAATAGTAGAGACCAAGAATTTGCTAACAGTAATCTGATGTTTCTAGCTCTGTAAGAAGTGGATGATTTGGAAATAATTTAAAAGCAGTTGATTACTTGTTTAGCACAGAGACTTTACTACTATCATTATACATGCTTGTCTAGTACTTCCTTTCTTTGCTTGAATATATTTGAATATATATAACTGTCATAATTGCTTTGTGAACCATACAAACAGAAGGCAGTGTACTTGTTAAAAGATTGGTTTTTGATTTATTGATGTAGTACGTTTATAATTTTTTTAAAAAGAAAAATGAAAGGTTCTGATGAGTTATATGCATTTTGTATATATTCCTTGGTCCAATTAGGAAAAATTTCTGTAGTAAGTTATTTTGTGTAGGAATTTTATTTTCTACAGTGCCGTTAATAAAGGTAGCAAATGCTTTCTTTTATACATTGATCTTTGCTCCTTAGTTAGTTGTTTTAGACTTGAGCTTTGTCATATTTTTGTATTTTTCAGTACCCAGAATTATTTGCAAATTTGCCCATACGACAGAGAACTGGTGTACTGTTATATGGTCCTCCTGGGACAGGAAAAACCTTATTAGCTGGAGTAATTGCACGTGAGAGTGGAATGAATTTTATTAGTGTCAAGGTATGTTTGGCATTTATCTTTGCTTTTTAATTAAGATGAAATTTACACAGGGGCTCACCCTTCAGCTAGCAGCACACAGTCCACAGGTCACTCAGGCTGTTTTTGCCCCCTGCACTTTGGTGTGAAGGTCACAACCTTCAGTGATGCTAACACCCATGACTCAATCTTCCGCCTGCCTTGATGGGTTGTAGGTCACAATAAGCAGCAAAATCCCTAAAGCTCCTTGCAAGAAGCCGGGACCCCGAAGGAGACATTCTGATCACACCAGTATCCACCAGTCCGGGGTGCAAGGAAGTAGCTCAGACCCCCAGGTTGGGAGGAGCACAGCAGAGGAGCCTCAGCTAATCTGTGGGTGGTTTTCGGGCGCTCAGGTGCCTGCTGTCCCAGGCCGGGGCACTGCACAGGGGGACAGGGTCTGGTCTGCACTCCTGTGCCTGAGCAGCAGATGCGACCTGTCGTGGAGGCCAAGGGCAATGCCTCTCAGAGAGACTCTCATCCCCAGAACCCATACAGGAGCCACAGCAGTGTACAATCAAAGCCAGCAGCTCACAACAGAACGTAACCGGGACAGGACACACACGGACACGCAGACATGTGCAACTCCCAGCACAGTTCAAACCCACTGTCATGCAGCACAACTAAAACGATCATTTAAGGGGCCTTGGCTGTCTCAAAACTGCCTGGACAGAAAAACAAAGCTTTGTTCTCAGTAAGGGAATTGCCTCAGAGCATGTGGCAGGGAAATTTACAAAAAGACAAAGATAAATCAGGTGCACTTTGTGGGGGTGGGGAGAGAGAGGGGCTGGGTTGGAGGCAGGAAGAGCACCAGGGACTGAGGTGATGGTGCACTGTGAACTGGTGGTGGGAATTCCGTGGGGACTAGGAATGCTGTCAAACATACATCAATAAAGGAAAAAAAAATGAAAAAAAAAAAAAGATGAAATTTACAAAATTAACTTTTTAGATGTACAATTCAGTGGTATTATTACATTGACAGCGTTGCGTAACCACCTCTCCAGTTACAAAAACTTTTTTATCCCATTTCCTGCTCTTCCATCCACTGGCAACCCTAATCTGCTTTCTAGCTCTATGGATTTGCCTGTTCTGGATGTTTCATATAACAGAAATCATTCAGTGTGTCTCTTTCCTGTCTGGCATCTTTTAATTTACCATAATATTTAAATTGAAGTACATGTCAGTACTTGATTCTTTTTGAAGTTTAAATGATATTTCATTGTAAGGATGTGTTACAATGTGTCCATGCATCATTAGGGTGGATAATTGGGATATTTCCATTTTTTGGCTCTTATGAATAATGCTGCTATAAATATTTGTGTACAAACACAAATCTTCATGCATTGTAAATAAAATACTTGAAGGGGAAAGAATACTTAGAAGATGAGAGATTGGAAACCATATGGAGGGAGGAAGCTGGGTTTTTTTTTTTTTTTTTAATGGCTTTGTTATTTGTTGACTGTATTTCACCCTTGCTTTTGTCTTACTGGGTCTAAAGTTTTTTGAGATATAAGGTGAGCGTGTTAATTTAGGGACCTGCTAGCAGGTCATTTTGGGTAATACCTTAGACTTCCATTACTGGTATTCATTATGGTCTGGGCTCCTTCCTTATGGTACTTGTACAGTTTTAGCACCTTAGCAATATTAGTCTTGAAAAGCAATCCAGATATGGGATTTCAAAGCACAGAAATCCTATCTGGTAGCCTTATTTAACTTGATTTGTTATCTGGGTTATGCTTATCACCATTTTGCACATTATTTTTTGTAAGCTGGTTACGTGCATGTTCTGACAATGCATCAAACACAGAGACTTTTTACTGGTACCAATATGCTACGTTGTGCCATCCTTTGTATGTATTGACTGTGTTGAGGACGCCTAATTAAATACTAGTGTACTGATAGATATCTAGGTAGTTGGGTATTAGAAATTCTTTATTTTGGTCAAATATCTTGATCAATAATTGGCCTTCCCAGATCACTGACTTTTCACAGGAGAAAAACTAAAATTTTAAGTATTTTCCTACTTTTTCTGGATTCTGTGGTAACTAGGACATACTCTTTTTTTTGGTCACTAGAATTCAAAAAACCCTGTAATTTTCAAGACTTAGACTTGTGGATGTATTGTTCAATTATAAACATCTTACTTTGGTAAATGTTTTAGTTGCAATTTATAATGGGTTGCTAATGAAAAGATTTAAGTAGAGAACTAATTCTCTTTGGTAAGTTATAGTGGATCCTAGGAGGTATGCATCAAACACAGGGACCTTTTACTGGTACAAGCATGCTACCTTGTGCCATCCTTTAAAATTTCTGTGTTGAAGAAACCTAATTAAATACTAGTATATTGATATCTAGGTAATTGGGTATTAGAAATCTTTTATTTTGGTCACATATCTTGATCAGTCTTTCCAAAGCAGTGATTTTTCAGTGTAGAACATCTGCTAGGAGCCTGTTCAGTTTTTAAAAAGTTGCCAATGTAAAAGGAAAGACTACTCTCATGACTGATTTTGCTACATGTAGTAAAGTTTTTTCAGTTGAGTTTTAGGAAAGATGATATATTCTTCAACTTCAGTATAAATAAGTTGGTTTCATTAATTGAAGATGTGGTTAAGGTAATTCATGTCTCATTTCATATTTTTTGAAGTCACCAAAGCTTTGGAATAGAACTCTTTCCCTTTTAAACATTACTAAACATAATTATTCAGGACATGTTACGTACTGGGTACTGTTTTTGACACTGAGACTTCGACAGTTAACAGACATACTGAATATATATAGTCAGGTAGTGGTAACTACTGTGGAGGAAAACAAACAGGATAAGGAGGCCTAGAGTAACAAGAGTGCTTCAGAGATTGGCTTGTCAGGTGAGGCCTTCTAAGGATGTTGTATTTTGTGAGGTTAAATGAAATGAAACAGTGAGGATGAAAATTTCTGGGAATATCTTCTAGGCGTAGGAAATACCAAAGATAGAATTTGTGGTATATTTATTCCAGCATACACATTTTTAAAACATATTTAAGACACATCCCATTTTAACCATAATAAAAGTTTTCCATGATTGAATTTAGACTTCATAAAAACTATATTTTGTTTTAAAATTTTATCTTAATTCTAATTTAATTCAATTTTACCTAATAGGGGCCAGAGTTACTCAGCAAATATATTGGAGCAAGTGAACAAGCAGTTCGGGATATTTTTATTAGGTTGGTTTTTTAAGTAACCTTCTGACTATTATTTATCAGTCAATGCTGTTTGGTCTTCACTTGTTTTTGAAGAATGGATGTTGAAACTGTGATTTGTGTGAATTAATAATCTATAGAGAACAAAGATTCTGTCTCACCAAACACCTTTTAAAAATACATTTTTTATATTAAGTTTTGGAAATGACAATAGAAGTATAAATGCTGAAAATGGCATCATGAGTAATAGATCCTTATGTGAAGTACATAATCCAATTTGTTTTTCATACATTAAGATTACATGTAACCAACTTAAAATAGAGTATAGATGCTAATATTAATGAAAATGGTTATTTAAACTTGATGGAAATATATAGGGAGCTTTTTTTTTAATTGAAAAGCTACTTTGTTCCAGTCTTTAAAAATTTTATTGTAAAATATGTGGTTAGAATATGTAAAATGAACTGTTGTATGTTTAACTCTCAATTTAGGAAAGCATGTTACCAGGAAACTATTATTACAGATTAAGTCAACATATATTGACAGAAGGTTCAGTTTACCAGGAAGATATTAAAATTCTAAAAGTTTTTTTGTATCAAAGACAATATTAACACAATTGTAAGGATATATTTACAAATAACCCTTTGTAATGGGAAATTAATAGTTTTCAATAATTAGAGACCAAAAAAAATCCCTTAGATTTAAATAAATACAATTTTGTAAAAAAATACATTAGACAAACTCTGAAGCCCAATTCAAATATGATTTTTTTTTCCCTCCTCAGAGCACAGGCTGCAAAGCCCTGCATTCTTTTCTTTGATGAATTTGAATCAATTGCTCCTCGAAGAGGCCACGATAACACAGGAGTTACAGACCGGGTAGTTAACCAGCTGCTGACTCAGTTGGACGGAGTAGAAGGTTTACATGGTAATGATTGTAAATGTAGAAGCAATCTTGTTATAAGAGAATTTCATCAAGATTTTGTAAATAATTTTTTTTTTTTCTCCAGGTGTTTATGTTTTGGCTGCTACTAGTCGCCCTGACTTGATTGACCCTGCTTTGCTTAGGCCTGGCCGACTAGATAAATGTGTATACTGTCCTCCTCCTGATCAGGTGACAACTTCATATTTAGAGTCCAAAACCCAACAAATGCTATATTCTTATGAACTTTACTTCCCCCAGGTGATAACTATATTCCTTCAAATACCGGCTTTCTTAAGAAAGCTGTTTGTTCTGTTTGTTCACAGCATAAAGAAGATTTTGAATTAGAGACAAAGCCTCTCTTAGGCACAGCCATTTCCATGCAATTCTAAAACTTTATAGTATTTCAGTGTTGGCCAGTGGAAAAAAGGTAGTAAACCTAAAGTATGGTATGTGTACATTCTTACATTCAAAGATCACACAAATTGTGTTTTCAAAAGACTGATATAGAATCAAGCATGTGAATAGGGAGCATCTAAAAAGGTTATATAGATATATTAAAAGAATAAAACATGTCACATGTAGCTAATTAACGTTATCTTTATTTTCCTTTTTGTTTTTAAGATTTATTTATTTATGCATACAAGTACTGGGGTACAGGCCAGAAGTGTAGGGGGTGTGAGAGGATTCACCACAGAGAGCAGGGAGCAGAACAGGCAGATCAACAGAAGTACACTGCTGAGGAGAGCAGCGGGCGAGGCAGGAGAGGTCTGCCGCGCCATGTGGGTTCCCCCATTGGCCGGCAGCAAGGATCGAACTTGTGCTGCAGTGGCTGCGGTCTGCTTCATAGTGCGTTGCTTAACCCACTGCGCCACCAGGGAGGCCCTATTTTCCTTTCTTTTTCAAGTCTAAAAAGTAAGCACAGTCTGAATAAGAAGTTACTTACACTGGCTAGTTAAGGAAAATAAATGAAAATCAACATTCTTATGTTTCCTTGTTAGGGAAAAATGTCTAGAGAGGCAGTACATTTCTTAATCTTCCTTGTAAAACTTAATAGCTACATAAAGTTAGAAAAAAATCAGATGATAGTTTAAGATATTTAAAGTTAATTTGTCAAATCAACTTATTTTATTCCATCAGGTGTCACGTTTTGAAATTTTAAATGTTCTCAGTGACTCTTTACCTCTGGCTGACGATGTTGACCTTCATCATGTGGCATCGGTAACTGATTCCTTTACAGGAGCTGATCTGAAAGCTTTGCTTTATAATGCCCAGTTAGAGGCCTTACATGGAAGACTGCTGTCTTGTGGACCTCCAGTAAGTTCTACATATGAGGAAAGAGTTACTGTGGTGGCTTAAGAGTTATAAGAACAATGTTCTTAAAAAAAAAAAATCTTATTTTTTAACAGCTATGGTGAAACTATGTCGAAGTTTGCCTTTAGTTAAATGTTCCATAGTTGGACAATTAGCTTTGTATAGAATTATAAAATGTTTAGTATTTTTTTAAAGATTTTTAATTTTTTTAATTAGATTTATTTAATTATATTTTACATCATTTGTATTCCCCAGGGAGTTCCCACCACCATTTTACCTGTGCGCCATCACCTCAGTCCCTTGTGCTCCTTCTGCCCTCATCCCCGTCTTTGCCCTCCCCTCCCAACCATATAGTCCCTTTGGGTTATCTTTGACCTTTTGGTCTTGTTGAGTTTTTTTTTTGTTTGCTAGTTTGTTTTTGGTTGTAATCGCCAATTTCCTTGAGCTTACTCTTTTTTTTGTTGTTGTTGTAGTTGTTGCTCTATCCTCCCAAAAGTGAAGCCATCTGATATTTTTCTCTTGCCTTCTGACTTGTTTCACTGAAAATAACTCCATCTAGCTCTATCCACTTTTCTATAAATGGCACAAGTGTCTCATTTTTGATTGCTGAATAGTATTCCATTGTGTATATGTACCACATCTTCTTGATCCAGTCCTCTATTTTAGGGCATTTGGGTTGTTTCCAGGTCTTACCAATTACAAATAGTGCTGCAATAAACATAATGGTACAAGTGTTGCTCTTTTGGAATGGTGTTTTTGTGTCCTTTGGGTAGATTCCCAAAGTGGGATTGCCAGATAATATGGTAGTTCCATTTCTAGTAGACTGAGGAACCTCCATACGGTCTTCCATAGTAGTTGGATTAACTTGCATTCCCACCAGCAGTGTACTAGGGTTCCTTTTTCTCCACATCCTTGCTAGCATGTGTTGTTGTTGGTTTTTTTAATGTGTGCCATTCTTACCGGTGTAAGGTGGTACCTCATTGTGGTCTTGATTTGCATTTCCCTGATTATGAGGGATGCTGAGTATTTTCTTGTGTGCCTGTTGGCCATGTGTATGTCCTCTTTGGAGAAGTGTCTTTTAAGTTCTTCTGCCCATTTTTTGATTGGGTTTTTTACTTTGTTTTTCTTGAGTCTTATGAGTTCTTTGTATATCTTTGTGATCAGACCCTTGTCCATTGTGTGGAGCACAAAGATTTTTTCCATTCAGTGGGGTTTCTTTTTGTTCTGTTTAATGTTTTCTTTGCTGTACAGAAGCTTTTATCTTGATGTAGTCCCACCTGTTTATCTTCTCTCTCATTGTTACTGCTTTGGGGATGCATCTTCAGAGGCATCATTGAGATGTATGTCTTGCAGC
>JAGFMF010011463.1:3146917-3157035 GCA_019455555.1 Galemys pyrenaicus
CTCTCTGTGGTGAATCCTCTCACCCCCCCACCCACACACCTCTGGCCTGTACCCCAGTGCTTGTATGCATAAATAAATAAATCTTTAAAAAAAAAAAAAAAGACCTTCAATAAAAACAATACGATTTGTGAGCAATAGAGAGAAGAGAAAGACTGTATCAATAAAACTTGCTGGCAAATGTCCAGCCAACAGTGTTAGCTCAAAGCAGGACCACTGGAGCCCGAAAACTTACCACGAGTCTAAGGCACCTTTTGGTGGGAACCATTAGAAAAGGGACAGAAGGGATCAGGCAAGTCTGGAAGAAAAGAGCAAAATGTAGGTAGATAAAGATAAAGACTGCTACCATTGTTAACCTCCTTAGAAGTCTCTCAGCCACATCTGTCTCTTTCAAGTATCTTCTTCCATGTCACCCTCAAGTCTCTCACACAAGTACAAGGCCGAGAAACAAGCTCAGGTCTCTCTGCTCCATAATGTGCCTCCTCTGTCTTCTTCCAGTCTCTTCTCTAGCTTCCCCTCCCTCCTCCCCTCCAGGGTGGGAACCTGGAAACTCCCTTCCTATGGATATCACACTGTTACATAAGTAACAGTTGAATCTAGAATATTTGTCTAGCAGAAAAAGTTACGGTTGTTAAATGGCTAAAAGCATTTCACTAATATTTGTGAAAACATTAAGATTTATTTGCCCTTGACAAGTAGTTTTATGGAGCCTATGTACTAGATTTTGACCTTCTATATAGTCTTCATTTAAAATTTATGTGATTATGGGCAGTGTTTTATTAAATTCCTTGGGTTTACATTTCAAAGACATGGTTAAAATTTACATCTTTAGGGGACAGATTGTTAGTTTTGAGGTACATTTCTCTATTATAAGAAAACTAGAATCAGGGAAATGCAAATTAAAACCATAATGAGGTTTTACACCGATAAGAATGGCACACATAAAAAAAACCAACAACAATAAATGCTGGCAAGGATGTGGAGAAAAAGGAACCCTAGTACACTGCTGGTGGGAATGCAAGTTAATCCAACTACTATGGAAGACCGTATGGAGGTTCCTCAGTCTACTAGAAATGGAACTACCATATTATCTGGCAATCCCACTTTGGGAATCTACCCAAAGGACACAAAAACACCATTCCAAAAGAGCAACACTTGTACCGTTATGTTTATTGCAGCACTATTTGTAATTGGTAAGACCTGGAAACAACCCAAATGCTCAAAAGTAGATGACTGGATCAAGAAGATGTGGTACATATACACAATGGAATACTATTCAGCAATCAAAAATGAGACACTTGTGCCATTTATAGAAACATGGATGGAGCTAGAAGGAATTATACTCAGTGAAACAAGTCATAAGGCAGGAGAAAAATATCGGATGCCTTCACTTTTAGGAGGCATGTGAAAGAACTACAACAAAAACAAAAAAGAAGAAAACAAATAAAAACAAAAGAAAGCTCAAGGAAATGGGCAATTACAACCAGAAACAAACTCAACAAGATCAAAAGGTTAAAAATAGACCAAAGGGAACATGGGTGGGCCAAGGAGGGGAGAACAAATATGGGGAGGAGGGCATAAATAGCACAAGGGACTGAGGTGGTGGCGCACAGGTGAAATGATGATGGGAACTCCCTGGGGACTACATATGTTGTCAAATACAATTAAATAAATCTAATTAAAATTTTAAAAAAGAAATGACCTTTGGGACCAAGAAAAAAAAAGTATCCTCATCAAAAAGGCGGTGTTATACCAGAAAGCTTTACCTGCTTATAACGAAAAACAGTTACACATAGAAGATAAATTTCCTTTCAGTAACATCAGTGTAATCTAAGAAAGCATATCTCAGAATGGGTAAATAATGTTACCCTGGAAAGTTCCATTTGCTCACAATAAATGCACAGTAGTTTTGGATTCAGTTCCTTTCAACTGCAAAAAGGAGTTCAATTGAATACTACAGAACTGCTTCCTAAGAGCGTGTTACACCAGAATGAATTTCCTGTGTATAACAAAAGTAGGTACACATAGAAGATAACTATCCTTTCAGTAACATCAGTGTAATCTAAGAAAGTGTATCTCAGAATAGGTAAATAAAATTACCCTGGAAATTTCAGTTCCTTACAATAAGTGCACAGTAGTTTTGGAATCAGTTCCTTGTAATAGCGAAAAGGAGTTGTAAATGAATATTAATAACTGCTTCCTAAGAGCGGTGTTACACAAAAAGAATTTCCCAAATGTAAGAAAAACAGTTACACATATGAAAACTTTCCTTTCACTAACATCAGTGTAATCTAATTAAGCGAGTCTCAGAACAGGTAAATAAAGTTACCCTGAAAGTTGTGTTTCCTTACAATAAGAGCAGCTGTTCTGGAGTCAGTTCCTTGCAATTGTGGAAAGGAGTTCTCCTTGAAAATTAAGATTACTCATCAAAAGGGTGCATTACCAGCATAGAACGAAAAACAGGTACACATAGAAAATAACTTTCCTTTCAGTAACATCAGTGAAATCTAAGAAAGCGTATCTCAAAATAGGTAAATAAAATTACCCTGGAAAGTTCCGTTTCCTTACAATAAGTGCACAGTAGTTTTAGATCCAGTTCCTTGCAACTGCGTAAATGAGTTCTAACAGAATACTACAGGTTTTTGTGTACCTATAAGTTACAGTTTGGGTATGGGTTATGTATACATTCTCGACTAGGGTTACAATAGACCTTAGGGTTAGGGTTAGGGTTACAGGGCAACCCTACTATAAAATGGGTTTCCCTGACTGGGTCCTCGCCCGCGCGCTCAAAAGACTTTTATAATAATTCCCAACTTCAGGCACACGTGACAAAAGTTATTAAAGGGCTTTTATTTTACAAAAGAAGGGGAATAAAGTAGAAATAACACCAAGGGAAAGAGGGACACAAATCCTTAAATATCCTACCAGATCTTCTGAGCTGGAATGCAATAGCGTGTTGAGAGCTGGCTCAGTCAAGTTGAAATGGCTCCAAGCCTCTCTGGTTTTATAGCCAGCCTGGATGCTTAACTCCAGGGAATTGGCAATTACAACGAAAAACAAACAAGCAAACAAAAAAACTCAGCAAGACTAAAAGGTCAAAGATAAACCAAAAGGACTATATGGGGTGGGGAGGCCAAAGATGGGGAAGAGGGTAGAAGGAGCACAAGGGACTGAGGTGATGGCACTTGGGTGAAATAGTGGTGGGAACTCCCTGGGGAATACAAATGATGTCAAATATAATTAAATCTAATAAATAAGAAAACTAGGATAATTAATTTCTAAAACTCTTCCTTTTAAGAACAATTCTGGTACCACATTCTTTTATAATAACTGCAAACATTGAGATGAAGAAGGAAGGTTCGGGGTTGTTTAAAGTAAGGTGGACTTTGTTTCTAGACCCACAGTTTTGGTTTTGCAAAGATTGATTTATTTTTTTTAGAGATTATTTATGTATACATGAGCTGGGGTACAGGTCAGAATCGCGGAAGGTGAGAGAACACATGAGACACAGTGGGGAGCAGAACAGGCAGAGCCACTGAAACAAACTGCCAAGGGGAGCAGTGGGTGAGGCAGGAGTGGTCTGTTGCACCATGTGGACACCCCCCCCAACCCCCAGCTGGCAGGAGGTATCAAACTCGTGCTGCAGTGGCTGTTGTTTGCTTCATAGTGCGCCACTTAACACATTGTGCCACCACGGAGGACCCACAAAGACTGATATATAAGTACAGTTGCTTTTAGTCCTAAAAGAGTTGGGTTCTAGTCTTCATAGTAAGGGGCTGATCTGCCCAACTACATGAAGGTTTCTAACTAAGAAATTAGGAATCTTGTAAATCATGATTCCTGTATGATGTTGTTTTTATGAGATGTTGGGTTCAGTTAGCCTGGGAGTCACCTCTGAAGTTTCACCAGAGTTCCCTTTTCAGTGGCACAAGCCAAGTTTACCCAGGAAACAAAGATGTTTGGTTATATCCAAAAAGTTTAGGGTTATTAGAAGAAAGGAAGGGAGAAGATGCACAGACAAACAGGCAGAAAGCTACAGTTTGCCAAGCACAGAAATTGTACTGATAGTGTTCTTTTACTAGGGGGAGGGAGGACTTAACTCCTTTGTGGAATTGTTCTCTATTATCAATCACGTCTAGGACTAGGTTGTAAGGACCTATAATGGCCCTCAATCTGCATATCTCTATCTCTGATCTGTGCCTGCCTCAATATTTTCTGTAACAGTTGGAGCCTATAGCTGGTTTCACAATTATATTAATAATTTCTATCATTCCCACCTCCAGTTTCTGGTCTTGTAATACTCCATCCTAAATTTTCTATTCTTGATCTCCACCATTGTATTCTGAAGCTTCAGGGTTTAATGTCATATACCTTTTAAAGGTATAAAATGTTCAACAAAAAGGTCTTTGAATGTTTTCTTCTCCTCTTACATGAGCATGAATCAATCTTGGATTATTGACCTCAGAGGGGAAAGCCTCTGCTATTGCTTGTCATTACTTCAATAACAACCTAAGCTGATCCATTGCCTTCAGTAAGATTTTGGTTGTGTGTTTTATACCTACAGTATAATCAGGGGGCGAACACCATTAGTTAATCAAGGTACTCGAGTTGGTTATGAAAAATTCATCTTCTAACTCATCTCTAAATTTAGTAGGGTCTTCTGAAAGAGGTGGGCTTTATAATTCACTTCTAAAGTGAAAGGGCTTTATAATTTAATTGTTCTGCTGCTATCTATGAGTTCTTTGCACAGGGGTCCAAGGAGATCCAAGGAGAGTAGTGCATAGTGAAGCCAGCATCTCACAGCGAACCTTTCCACTGTCCAGGGACTCTGCAGATTCACTTCCTGAGTTTGAACACTTACACAAGTGATCACAAGGCCTGGTGATCATGCTAAATTCTCTCTGTAAATCTATTTTGAGAGAGGAGAGTGATGTTTTTTTTTCCTTCTTTATATATATTTGATATCAATTGTAATCCCCATGGATTACAATGGTGCACCACCATTTCACCAGTGCACCATTACCTCAGTCCCTTGTGCTCTTATCTGCCCTCAATCCTCTCCCTCCACCTCCCCCACCAAGTGTCCCCAAGTTATCCTTGTCTTGTTGTCTTTGTTGTGTTTTCTATTATTGTTATTATTATTTTCCTTGATCCTTATTTGGTTCCCTTATATTCCTCCTAGGGGGGAAATCATCTGGTACTTTTCTTTTGCCTTCTGACTTATTTCACTGAGCATAATCCCTTCCGGTTCCATTTATGTTCCTATGAATGCGTCTAGTTTTTCTTTTTTGATTGCTGAATAGTATTCCATCATGTATATGTACCACTACTTCCTGATCCCAATCATCTGTTTTTGAGCATTTAGGTTGTTTCCAGGTCTTACCTATTATAAATTAGTGCTGCAATAAACATAGGTGTGCAGGTATTCTTTTGAGTCAGTGTTTTTGTGTATTTTGGGTATATTCCTAGGAGTGGGGTTGCTGGATCCTATGGAAGTTCCATTCTTAGTAGTTTGAGGAACCGCCATACTGCTTTCCATAATGGTTGGACCAGCTTGCATTCCCACAGCAGTGTAAGAGAGTTCCTTTTTCTTCACATCCTCACGAATGTTTGTTATTGCTAATTTTTTTGCTATGTACCATTTTCACTGGTGTAAGGTGGTATCTCATAGTGGTTTTGATTTGCATTTCCTCTTTGGAGAAATGTCTTTTTAGCTCTTCTGCGCATTTTTTGACTGGATTGATTATATTGTTTTTGTTTAGTCTGTTTAGCTCTTTGTGGATCTTGTGTGGCCTTTAGTTTTAAGTCTAATATTTATTCTTTCATCTCAAGGACATCCCTGTGCTAGTTGTCATACTCCTTTATGTCCTCTTTTCATTTGGTTTTTCTATAGGGATCATTAAGACAATTGATTAACATGCAAGCTCACTAGGAAAGTTCCATTGATAAGTTTTCTTGTATTAATCTTAATTGAAAATCAGATTAATAAACTTTTTAAAGATTTCAACCATGAAACCTAGAGGTGTCCCATAAAAGGGTGCAAAAGATACAACCCCACAAGATCCAGAAAATTCACTCTCTGTGTTAGCCTAAGAAAACAAAGACCTTTGTTTCCTAGTCAGTAGGAATGGTGTATCTGTCTCCTACAAGAACACAGATCCCCTAATCTGTGATATCAGGTAGGCAAAACGAGAATGTTGTCTTACTAGTGCTGTAAAGTTCCCAAAGTATGTCAGACTAAAATTTCGTATTGGCTAAAACTCCTCAAGAAACGCTCTGCAACCTGTTCATCTGGCTGCTAAATGCAAGCCAATGACTGGTGGAGATTAGAGAATTTTCCTACTGATCACAGAGCCAAGCTGTAGCATAGAACAAGATGAAAGGAAAGCCTTATCTTCAACAAAATTGTAAACCAGAATCTCAGTGTCAATTCAACTCAAACTACATGCTCATAGAACCTGTTTTTCCTCCTTAAGACCAAGGAAATCAGTGACCATCTCTGGGAGGAAAGAAGCTAATTACTGTAGCTCTTGAAGTTGAGGTCTAAAGAGTTTTCATTTCAATAGTTGGTTAACAACTAAATAATTTATTTCTATCTCTCCCTCCAGTTTCTGGTCTTATAAAACCCTCCATCATCATTACCAAAATACAAACATTTTATACACAGTCCCCATTCCACACGTCTTGAAGATTCTTTCACATTTTAGATGTCATTACTTTGTTGTAATAGCTATGCCACAATATTGAATTTTTAGACATTTAAGTTGCTTCCAGGTTTTCACTATTATAAGTGAAATAATGAGCATAGTTGAATGTTTACCTGTGTGAAGAATTGCTGTCTCACAAAGTATTCGCCCTTTTTAAGTCTTTTGAAGTCACTTGTCAAATTTCCACTCATAATACTGTACAATGTTTATCTAGCAACATTTATGAAGGCCGGTTTTAATGCCCCCTCACTAACATGGAATATTGCAATTATTTTTCTAAAGTTGGTCAATTTGGAGTAAACTATATCTTGCTTAAATTTTAACATTCTTTGCTTAAAGCTATGACTTTTTTATATTCACTTACATTTATTTTTTTCTTTTTTAACTGCCTCTTCATCTCCTTTGCTCCTTTTCCTGTTAGGAAAAATTTTTGAAACTTTGTTACACTTTTTTCCCTGTGATTTCCCTTTTTCTTAAAATACAATCATTTGAAAATCATCCATTATCTTTTGTTTATAATTTTAACATTTACTTGTATTAAAATTATTTCTCAACTTTTTTTTAAGGTATGAAAGCTTTCAAAATCCAAGGAAGAGAAAAGCTCAAAGTGAAACAATGCTTCAGCCTGGACAGAAAGTAACTTTAGCATAAAATCAACTTCCGGTCTTTTTTGGTGGATTGTCTTCATGTTTTAACAGTAAAAATGGTGACTGTAGATTAACTTAAGTTGTTAAAAGGAAAGTCTGTAAATTCAGATTGGTAGACCTGTGGTTAATTAATAATTTATAATCAATAAGATTACATATTTATGATTCTGTATTTCATATATATATATATAAAATCCATAATGAAATATTGGCCAAATGGTGTAAATAATTATTTTCTCATCTGAAGAAAAGAAAGAATGTAGAACTCATTCACAGTTGCATATTAAATGTCTTTCTTGGATTTGACAGATTTTATGCTTAATAATCTCTTAGCCGAGAAAGAGAAGAAACTCCACAGTCCAGCAGGGATACCATACATAAAACTAAAAGGGGCTTCTTCTTCTTTTTCTTCTTTTTTTAAAAGGGACTTCTTCTAACCCCAAGATGAGTCTTAGACTCAGAACTGAGCAAAGTGGGGTGGGAAACACTGTCTGGCAGGCCTTCTGTTCAGATGGAGGGAGCTGCCCTGATACAGAATGCCATCATTGAAATATAGGGTCTGCACTGCTCCCCACCTATGAAACTGAGTAGGGGGGGGGGGCGTTCTGCAGCCTATCGGGAGACAACAGGATACTGAGTACAGAGCTAAAAGGGGCTTCTCTTGAAGCCAAGCTGCTGCCATGGAGCTGAGTCAGGTGGGTGGGAAACACTGGCGGGTATTTCTATGGGCGGAGAGAACTGCCCTGATATAGGTAGGGTGCCATCATTAAAATTCAGGTCCCCCGCCACTCCCTACAGAGCTGAGATGGGGGAAAGTTCTACAGCCAATAGGGAGACAATGGTATACTGAGCCCAGAGCTAAAAGGAGCTTCTGTAGACCCAACCATGGATATGGAGCTGAGTCAGATGGGGTGGGAAATGCTGGTGGGCCCCGATACAGGGAGTCAGCATTGAAATCTAGGAATTGCACACCCACCCCCGACCAGCAGCAGCAGCAAACAGGCCATGCCAACCCCCAGCCAAAGCAGCTGGAGATTAAGAGAGCAGAGCAAGACCCACCCTAGCAAAACTAAGATGCTGGAATCTGTAGGAGCAGGCCACACCCACCACCAGTGGCTTGCAGCTGAGGCAACAGGAAATTAAGGGAGCCCAGTTTACAGCTGAGGTGGCTGGAGACTGAGGGAACTGAATAAGACTCATCCCCAGCCAGCAGCACAAGCAGAAGCTGCTGGAGTCCAAAGGAACAGGGCAGTGCAGAATTATAAAACCTGACTGCCCCAGCTAAAGCTGCAGAAAAGTGAGCAGGGCAACACCCACCCCTGAGGCTAGAAACCACAGCCAGAACCCAAGAAAGATAATGCCCTCTGCCAAAATTCTGCAGCCTCCAGCCACAGAAACTTGACCCCGAGCAGGACAATGCCTACATCCCAGGCTCAGTGGGCCCCAAGCCAAAACAGCAAAAGCCCAAGCAAGGCAATGGCCCCAAATTTATGAGGCCTCACAGCCCTCAGTCTTAATATCTAGAGTCTAAAAAGGGCAACGACCACCACTGAAGCCTTGCAGCAACCAGCCACAATTAAAAGCTAGGGACCCCACTACCCACCCCTAAAACAGAAGAAATAAAAAGGGTGGGGAATATCAGGGACAGAACTCAACAACATATCTACAACACTACTTCCTCAGAGGGGTTTCAACACAGAGTTGACTACCGGCAACTGATATCCCAGAAGGAACACCCTGAAGAGATGCCTGCCAATACCAGTAACACAGTGTCCCAGTGAATAAATCAAAGTAGACATCAGGGAGAAGTAAAAATATGAACAACCAAGGAAGCCCCCAGGGGAAAGTCACACCACAAAGAGAAAAATAAATACAAGAACTGACATAGAAGGGCTGCTCAGCCTACCAGAAAGAGAATTTAAAATCACCATGATTGAAAAATGGGGGGGGGAGGGGGGGAGGAGAAAGAAGGTGATATGATAAAAATAAATAATGAACTGAAGAAATGCAGGAAAATAAAAGCAATGAAAATAGATTGGACAAAATGGAAGAACGAATTAGTACTCTCAAAGATACAGAAATTAAAAAAATAAAAATAGAAAAGGAAAGAGATGTGCAAAGGAAAATAAATGAAGAAACACTTTGGGAACTCTGACACCATGAAGAAAGGAAATATAAAAGTTAAAGGTGCCCCAGAGGGGAAGGAGAAAAGGGCAATGAAAACTTATATAAGGAGATAATCGAAGAGAATTTCCCAGGCTTAAAGAGCGATCTGAAAATAGAAATACAAGAAGCAAGATGCACTCCAAATTTCTACAATGGAAAGAGAGCTACAGCAAGACACATACTAGTAAAGCTCCCAAAAATCCAAGATAAGGAAAAAATAATGACAAGGGAAAAGAAACAGATAACTTATAAAGGAAAATGAATCAGATTACCATCACACTGAAAACACACTACAGGCAAGGAGAGAATGGAGGAAATATTAAAAAAAAACTTCAAGACAACAAATGCCAACCACAAACACTTTAACCTCCAAAGCGTTCCTTCATATATGAAGAAAAACATGGACCTTTTCAGACAAACAGCAATTACAGAACTTCAGCATGACCAAACCCCTACTCCATATAAAATACTACCAGAAGTACTAAAACCAGAAAAAAACTTGTGAAACAGGGGGCACAGACAGGGGAGGAGGACGCTCTGACCGAGACAGGGGTCAGAGGCCCCAAAAAAAGCCCCCAAAGGCCAAAAGGCCACAAACCAG
>JAGFMF010011464.1:7029-27875 GCA_019455555.1 Galemys pyrenaicus
ACTGAGGTGATGGTGCACTGGTGAGATGGTGATGGGGAATACATGGGGATTACAATTAATGGCAAGTATATGTAAATTTTAAAATATTTTTATAAAAAAGAGGAAAAAATAAAAATAGACTATAATTTTAAAAGGCTACATATTACAGAGTTCCAGCATTTTGAAATAATAAAATTATAGATATGGGGTGCATATTTGTGTTACTAGCAGTAGGAATGATGGAGTGGGGGTTAGTTCACAAGACAGAAATCTTTGCCATGACAGAATTGAGAATTCTGTGATTGTGGTTAAGAGATTGTACATGAGACAAAATTGCATAAATCTATACGTATATTCAAACACACACATGTGCATGCACAGAGTTCAAGCAAAATCTGAGTACTCTGTATAGATTGTGATAATCTCAGTTTCTTGGCTTTCTATACTGTGGTTGTATGCGATGTTGTCATGGGTGGGGTGAGGCAGTTGCACTGAATTTTCTTGTATATTCCTTAGCATCCTTCTGTAATCTGTAATTAATTCCAAATAAAAGTTTCAGATATCTTTGGAAAATTGTAAACCTTTTGAGACATCTGATATCTATGAGTTTAGCATATTAGATTCATGGGATTGTGACAATGAAACTAGCTAATACGTTTCCACAAGGCTGTTATATGATGGAGAGAGAGACAGAGACTTAGAGACAGGCAGAGAGGGAGAAGAGATTGATTTATCAGGGGAACTGGTTCATGTGATTGATAATGGAGACTGAGAAGCCCCATCATCTGGATCTGTTGTCTGCAAGCTGGAGGTACTTTATGGAAAGATAGTGGTGTGATTTAGTGCTGGTCTGGTATAAATCCCAGTCTGAGAGCAGGAAAAGATGAGATGTCCCAGTTTAACTAAAAGCCCGCATGCAGAAAAGGAACAATTTCCTCCTTCCTTTTCTCTTGTTTTATTCAGACCTGGGGTGGAGTGGCTGGAGCTCACCAGGCTGGCGAGCAGGTCACCAAACCTGCTTTACTGAGTCTCTACTCAAAGGCAAATCTCATCTGGAGACATCCTTTCAGACACGTCCACGAAGTGTAATCTGGGCACCTGTGGTTAGTGAAGCTGACATAAAATTGACCATCACATCTGGTTTCAACGTTCAAGTGTTTAGTTTTGGAAAGGACTTGGGGGCCTTCTGAAGAGTTCTGACTAATCAGAGACCATCTGGGTGAACTTACCTTGGGGTCCTCAGGGGCAAGGGTAGCAGGGGTAGTCTGAGTGAAGAAGGAGAGCTCATCTGTACCTTCCAGAGATACAGAGTAGATTTTGAAATGATGGTGGTGATGAAAAAGAGGAAGAAGGTAGATGGCACCTCATGCATGCACGGCAAGCCCCCACTTTCAGCCAGGTTTCCTTGTGCAGAGAACGACCAGTGCAACCTTGCATGGCAGCGCTGGCTGAAGACTGTTCTCTGTCATGTGGAACCACTAAGGATAATTAGCAGATGAGTGGAACAAGAGATGTCTGTGAGCTGTGGCCAAGACACTTCCTGGAGGAGATGGCGTTTGAATTAAATCCTAAAAGATGGATATATTTAGATTACAAAAGGAAGTTCACAGTATAGATTTGCTGGAGTAAAGCTCAAGCCCCTGTTTTTCTCCCTCACCCTTCCATTTTTAATTCTTGCTAATGTGTAGACGGGGAAGAAAGGAAGGAAAGAAAGACTTAGTTACATGTCCTCAATTCCTCAGTGTCATTTTTTTCCCCATTAACTTCTCCCATACCATCATATCTCTCAATCATTTTAAAACAGAATAGACTATTGTCTGAGCACAAAGAAAATCATCTCTTATATCTCTGGAAGTTTCTCTAGCTAAACAAGTAATCAAAAAAGCATCAAACATGTTAGCAAAGGAAAAAAATCAATTTAGCAACATAGGAATGGAAAATTTACATAGCTGTAAATTCTGAAAAATGATGGAAAGACCAGGGATATTTATCCTGCATTGAGGTACCTGAGGTGTCAAGAAGAGAGGGGGAAGCTGTACATGACAGACAAGAGGGTGGGACTCATCCTCATGTGAGAGTAAAGGCAAAATTCTCAGGTAGAGGGTACATGTTCACTGGTGCCTAAAATTGGATGAGATCCCCCAAACTACATTCTTCTAAGACATAAAAGGGGGAGCAGTAATTGCTTCTTTGATTAGGGAAATGGTGAGGAACTCAGGAAAGGAGGGAAGCATCTCCTCAGCCTCCAGATTCTCACTGCTGTACCTCAAAACTGGCTGC
Source organism: Galemys pyrenaicus (assembly GCA_019455555.1). Lineage (NCBI taxonomy): Eukaryota > Metazoa > Chordata > Mammalia > Eulipotyphla > Talpidae > Galemys > Galemys pyrenaicus. The sequence goes on from JAGFMF010011464.1 coordinate 9,289, forward strand.
ATTCTTTAAATTAAGCTAAGATACCTCCCAAGACACCAGGAGCCTTGGTTGACCTCTAACCCCACACCAAGGACATGACTAACCTACTCTGGGAATACTGAGAAAGGTATTCCAGAATCTTTGGGGAGACAGACCCTACAGTGTGCTATAGGAAAAACTTCCAAACGCCATTGCTTTTATGGGGTGGGGGATTGGAAGCATTCAGCTTTGGAAGGCACTGTAGATATTATTGAGAGGTTAATCTCCCAGTTAGACAAGTGAGACTGGTAGTTTGTCTCCTGGCACAGAACTTTTTAGTGAGTACACTGGAATATATCTCGGGTTCTTGACTCTTATTCTAGTGTTCTCTCTACTAATAGAAGGAGACTTACACTAGAAAATATCAAGTTTAATAATGTGAGAAGATGTGTGCTTTCTAATTATTATGAAGTTTTGTAACTCCTGAATTTTAATCTAGTGAATTTCGACCATCACTGTGAATCTAGTTTTTCTGTTATTTAGCCCTAAGAACAATAGCCCTGTGACACTGCAGAAAAGTGTATGTTCACAGTTTTGCAACAATTATGAACCAGGATATAGGCTTTGCCCATAAAGGGGAAAATGTCAATAGTAACAATGGAAATGCATATCATTTGCCAACTCTCCTGGGTCATACCTATTCGTGATCTCATCTGACCTGTAAGAGGCTTTTATGACCTTGGGCAAATCCTCTAGCTTTTAAACATCCCATTGTCCTCACTGCCTATCATGCATGTGGCAGGTTAACATTTTGAAGGAGTAACTGATTTCCAATAAATTCAATCTCTTCTAGCATCTTCCTTCAATAAGGCAAGAAGGCTGGTTCATCTCCACCCCCCCCCCCCACCCCCAGAGCAAATATCTGACATCACAACGCAGAGGGGAAAACATTAAAAGGACTTTCTTCCCTGGATTTTCAGTTTCAAGTGCCTAGAAACTAAGGACATAGAAAGGGCTTGGGCATTCTGGCAGGAAGTGGGAGCCAAATTTTCTAAAGGACGCTTTCTTCCTCCCCTCTGAGTTAGAAAAGGATTCCCGGTCTGGAGCAAAGAATCTGCTATGTTGGTGAAATGAGGTCTTAAAAACAAATGAATAAAACTGAGCTGCAGAGAAATTTAAAAATATATTTTCCCTGTGTCTCTAGTTGCCCATATCTGGTGTGCGAGGCACCCCAACCACGTGTGTAAACACATCTGATTTTCCCGGGAATCTCTGTCAGCACATTGCTACTCTGTGGACAGATTGAAAACTCTAGAAGTTGAGTTGGTCCATTCGAAGGCAACAGCCTTGTCCATGGATTGAGAAGGTGATGGCAAGCGATTAAGGGAACTCTTGGAAGTCACTGATGATTTCAGAAATAACAAAGGTCTAATGAGCCCGATTTCACTTTTAAATTGCTCTAGTTCAGTGTAAGAGAGTTGGCAGAGAAAGGGGGAAAGGAAAGGGCAAATTCTACTTTATTAGAGGCTGCTTACTAAATTCTTCAAGTCTCCTAAGTACAAGGGCTCCACCACTCTGAGCTGCTGCGATCACTTCCGCCGTAGGGCGCCATTCACGTCACTGCCGTTGTTCCACCGTGGGTGCTGCGGGTGCAGAACACCACGTTATGGGGTCAGGCAGATGGCAGGATGTGGAGCTGTTTATAACATTTCCTACTTATCTCGCTGACTATCGAAAAGGGCACATCGGGAGATAAAGATAGGGAGCAAAAAATTACATACTTATACCTGTGTTTACCTATTATCAAAGTAGAACTTGGCAAATGTCACTTTCAAAGGATTATAGTGAATATAAACTAAAAATTGGAAAGAAAAGAGGGGAAGACAAGAAAATACCAGCTGGAGGCTCCACCCCTCTTTGGAGACCCCCAGCACTCACCTGGCTTAGAACTGCTAGTTCATGCTTCCCCTGCAGGTTTTGCACCTTCTGGAAAGCAAGGGCGGTATGTATGTACCTGGCTTTGTCCCCCTGGTCTTGCCCACACTATTTGGCTTTGGGGCGGTGACCAGTGGCTGTCTGTGGTTGATTACATAGCCTTTCCTAGCACTCAAGGGATACTTTAAGTCCAGCCAGCTGTTGACCCTTCAGAGAGCTCATGTTGTGGAATATTTAGTAAGCATGATTCCTATCTATAAAGTTCTGAAATTTAGGACAGGCTAGGTCTCCAGCATCTTAAAGTACACTTCGGTTACTTTCAGCAGAGGTCTGACTGGTTCTATGACTCAACCATGGCATTCTGTCCATGCGTAACATATCCTGAACAGTAACTTAGTAAATCAGACTCAAATCTTGCCCACAACATACTTCCCAAGATTCATACAAAAGGCAGAAGTTTGGTTAAAATTTTCTCAATGATTCTATATCCAGTTGGTGTGAGCAAAGACCCCCAAATGCTATTAAACTCCTTAGTGATGTGAACCAGATGGAAAATAAAACAAAAGAATTCACAACTCATGTTAGACTGAATTGAATGTCTTTAATTTCACACAATGAATAACATATGAATAGGATTAACTTTTTTTTTTTTAATAGTTAAGTGCTCTATACTGTGCTAACCTGATCTGGTAGCGAAAAGACTGAGCTTTCTTTTAGAAAAAATGTTTAAAACCCAACATCTAAGACCATGGAGGAGCATGACAGTAAAGCATGCCAGATGTATCTACGCCTCAAATAACAGCAAGTCCATGTTCATTTTAAATGTACAAAAATGCTTTATGAATAAAAACTGTTACAAAAAGAACATTTCAAACAATGTACAATTTTTCTTGCCTCTATATTCAATAAAATACAAATACATTTTTTTGTTCTAAAATATGTTTACATACAATCAAAGTAGAACATGCAAATTACACTTTAAAAAAGGCTTTTAAAAACCACTTATGAATACAAACTAAAAATTAGCCAGCACGACTTGTAAGACAATCTTGTGCCCCATTTTTTTCTTTTGAAATATATATATACATATTTAACACATCATGTGCATTTATTATTATTTAAGAAATAGATTTTTTAAAAAAAGGAAGAAAAAGAAAGACACCAACCTAGGTTGGAACTGCTCTTCGGCATTGACGAGACGCAGCTCTTTTGAATCTCCCCCTCCCTTTAGTGTTTATTGTACCTGGGCAAGTGGGCAATAGATTTCCAGGAAGTTTCTTCCTTGGTTGATATGTGCTTCTAAGACTGTTCCCCAAGGTTCTGAGTCCAACCAGGAAGGAAGACTCATGAGTGGGGTGAACTCTCCAAAAAACAGGAGGCAGGGGGAGCCTTGTACTATGGAAAGAAACTTTAAAACACACCAAGAAAATGCTACGGTATATTACAGTTCGAGTTTCTAGGCACTGTGATGACATTATCTGTAAGCTCTGGCATTTGGACCATTGTGATACTATAGGATAGTGTTGAGAATGATGTCTATATTTATCTACTTTTACATAATGAGAAGGACTGAAAATCCTGCAATGTAACACTTAAATGGCTTTTGAGGCATTTCGGCTTCTGCCACCCCCTCTTCTCTCCATGCTACAGTTGGCATTTAAAGGCTTTGGAAATATATGTATAGACTTTCAGACAGTTCCCAGGTAAATCTTCCTAGTGGTAGGGAAAAAAATTTCTCCAAAAGCTCATTATCAGAATATTGTTGGATAATAAGCTGTAGGAGTAGGATTTTCTACTTAAGTCCTAAAACCAAATCCTTTATGATCTGCATGTAGTACATCACCTTATACTATAATTCTGTCACCACTTGCTTATCATATTTATAGACCCAGCAATGCAAAGAACACCAATTCTGGCTGCCACGGAACAGGGCCTCCTACACCGGGCATCAGCCAAGTTGACTTGCTAATCCTCTGTCAGCCCTCAGTCACTTTCCCTGGGCTGTCGGTGGCTGTTGATCCCGGTCCTGCCAAGTCCCAAACCAGTCCCTGAACTGCTCTTCCCTTTTGCCTTCCTTCCTCGGGGTAGTCAGAGCAGGCGATTTGAAGATGTCGAATTTCTCTTCCCTTCCTGTGAGATTAGGAGTTCTAAAGCAAGCGGCTCCCAGACACTTAGGGAAGTGGATCAGAGACCCATCATCGCCTTCAAGGAGATGCATCATTTGCTCACCCCAGTCAACACTCCCTAAAGTTAAGTGGGTTCATGCTTGCCTCTCACTGAAGGCAAGTAGTCCAGAAAAAGGAAACAAAAACAAAAACAAGGGTTTCTTTTATTAGGAAATATTTTGTGGCGTATCTGATGGAGTCTTGCACAACCCAAATGACAACCAGCAGGCAGTGTTGAGTAACTAGAGACCCCACAATCAGGGCCTGGAGAGCTGGGGTCTCATTCTGGTTCTGCAACCAGTGAGTGGTGAGTTTGGCCCAAAGGTGAGCCTGGACTGGAGATAAGAGGCTAATGGATAAGGAGTACTTAGAAAGTAGTGGAATGGTCATCCTGGACAGGTGAGTTAGGTTCACGCAAAGTAAGAGAAAGAAAAGTAATGTGACACCAAGGGAAGAGCTAGGTGCTGGACTGGACGCTGTGGAGGTCACTCGACTTCTCCCAGTTCCCAACAGCTGTTTCAAAAGTCTCAGTTGTGGCGTCTCTGCAGTTCTCCGACCTATTCTTATGGTCATAAACATAGAGGACTTGCACTAAAAACTCACATAACTGCAGAGCTGGCTTTACACTTCAGCTGAACTTCTGCTTCATTCCTCCCGGAATACCTTTTCACTGGTCTGGAAACCCTAATGCATGCCTGGTGATTTGCAAATTCTCACTCTCTCGAGGTTATTGCCAATTCAGCTTTGGGTCCTTTTAAAAGGAAATTTAGAGGGCCTGCCAGCTCCGTATCTGCAGGGAGATTTAGTCTGCTTTCAGACTTTGTTGGGAAACTACCTCTCCAAGAAGGAAGAAGGGTAAAAGGAACAATGAAGGACATGATTTTCAAAATCTGTCAGGAGAGAAATCTCTTTATGGCTTAATTGGAATGAAGATGGCTGCTCTTTCACAGCAACGGTGGGGTGAGCGGGGCTAATTCAAACCTTCCTCTCTGGTGATTTTGGAACCACTCAGACATGGCTTGGGAATAACAAATTGAAAGTGGCTGGTTTGATTTTGCTGTTCAACTTGTGTGAAATGCCAAAGGTCATCCTAAGTCATGAACGCAGTACCAATGATATAGGCTTGAAAATCCAGGAGAATGCATCCCTTCACTTACATATTGCTAGGACTACATGTGACTGACCTAGTGTGTGGGCAGCAGATGGTGTGAAGTCCACAGTGACAGCACAGAACAGAACGACTCTGTGGGTCACTCCAGCCGTGCTCTGGTGCCATGGCGGAACAGCGGTGTTTGCAAGCATATTAACTTGGGATTTTAAAATTAACCCTCCCTAGGTACCCCACCCCTCTTCTCATATGATCCCAACAAAAATCCATCTCTCACTAAGGAGATGCTGTGTTCTGAAGCGATAATACAATTTCTAGCTGTTCCCAACTTCCTGTAAAGAAACTTACTTTGGAGGTGAAGCAGATATTCTAATTCCCATTAAAAAATCTAATTCGGTCTCTGTGTCTCTCTTTTTATAATCTACCATGCCAGGTGTTTGATGTCTTGGGGAAAGTAAGAGGAGGAGTTAGGGAGAAAATTGAAAATACTTATTTGAAATTTCCACATCTGAATTTTAGAAAACATCTACGGCAATGGAATAACTTCATATTCATTCTGAGTCTTCTTAACGTGTTTTACTTGGATAGTGGAAATGGATAAAAGAGATGGAATCTTGTCAGCGCTAAAGCAATGGCTAGGTACAACTTGGATGAAATGTACAGTTGAAATTGACCATTAAAAGACGATTTGTCACACACAGTTTGCATCCATGCAGACTGATAGGTTTATAATTACATTATATACAAAAATGTTTTAGTTTATTAAGGCAACCACAATTTGGATACTTTGTCCAAGGTGGCTTGATACAATTGGAGTGGTGATACCCTTGAGCATTTTCTTTTTTTTTTTTTTTTTTTCAGATAAGAACACTTACTCCCATTTGCTTTTAAGAAACAATTATCAAGAGATAATGGACTTCTATTTTTTCTTTGTTTGCTTTTTTCCAACAACCTATGATAATTATTTGTATGAAAAGAAATCACATATCAAGGCATTGCTAGACACTTGTCTTTCTGGTGGGTCTGGGGTTTCAATTTTTGGTGATTTGTCAGTTATTCCATTTGCATGGGGTATTAAAATTATTTTCTGCTGCCTATTTTCTGCTGATATGTTTTAAGAATAAAAATAACCTGGTTGACACCTGGGCCAACATACCTTGGCTCTAAATCATTTATTAAAAAGGCTGTATCCATTCCGAGTAATCTGTTTCACACAATGATTGGGATTTAAAGCACACCAAGGGTGAACATTCCAACACCGGTAAAGTTTACATTATTTAGGTGTGCGCCAAGGAAAAGAGGGTAGCAAGTACATCAATGAAAAGGTAGATGGAAGCACAATGGGTAAAGAAAAAGCCGGAACAACCGGTGCTAAGTATCAGCGTACCTGGGATAGAGGCGGCCTAGGAGAATATGAATGTATGTCGACGGTTGCCTATCACTAGAATTCCACCTTCTGATCAAATGATTCCATCTGAGAAACTGTATTGTTAACGGAACGATTCACGTCACCTGAAGATGACACTGGTGCCCCAAAGCCTAGCCGAGCTTGAAAAACCAAGAGAAATAAAAACCAGATAAATGGAAGCAGGTGACAACAAAGCCAGTTGAAAACTCTGCAGCTTTTTTTCTCCCCGTGGAATATTTCCTAATTGAGGGTGATTCCCCTTCAATTTTTCCTGGCCAGCAAATGCAATGGAATTAAGGACGCACCTTGGATGCGGAGGTCAGGGGGCTGTCGGAAGGCAGCGCCAGCTTTCTCCTCCTTGAGGGGTCTTCTGCTGGCCTGTCAAGGATCTAGCCATACCGAAGTGCCTCTTGGATGGAAACCGCTGTACAGCAGACAAGCTTCTCCCGAAGGCAACCCCCCCGCTCTGCTTCCCCAAGAGCTACCGATGGTGGCTCCACCCTGGTCATCTGGCCCGAATCTGCCGGCCCAGCTTCTGCAGAGAAGGGCCTCCGTGTCCCTGCGGTGGGGTCCGCCCCACCCGCTCACTGCACTCTCAACGTGTCAGTTCCCCCGGCCCCGGGTTCCAAAGCCCAGACCCACCCTAAGGAAGGCCATCGCTCTCACTCCCTCGGGATTTCCTCTGCCTTTTGGCCTTCACCTCCTCTTCCTGGGGAAGGGGCTGCTGCGGGGGCGGCTGCTGCGGGGACTGCACCGGCGGCTGAGGTTTGTGTTTCCTCTTACCGCCTCTGGGGGTCTTGGGCAGAGGCGGGGGCGGGGGCGGGGGCGGGGGCAGGGGCGGGGGCGGCGGCGTGGGCAGGGGCGGTGCCTCCCGGGCCATGTGGATGACTGCTTCGATGGTGGCCATGATGGTGTCTTGGCTGGCAGCGGGCTCCAGAACCAGCGGGCTCAGGCTAGGCTTCTGACCTCTTTTGCTCGGCAGGTCGATGCATTTTTCCAGCACTGGCATTTGGTCTCTGGAGTCCTCATCGAACTGGTTGGGCTGCTTTCTGGGCCGCCCTCTCCTCTTCTTGACGAAGTTGTTGCCTGTCTTTGATTGTCTCTGCAGCCGCTTCGCCTTCAGGATCTTGTTCACGTGGTCCAGGTTCTTCTTGGTGGACAGAATCTTGGTGTAGTGGCACATCTTCCGCACCTCACACTGGATGGCTTCGATCTCCCGCCGCTTGAAGCGCTTCTTCAGGGAGGAGCTGGCTGCAGGCGGGGAGGAGAGAGAGACACAAAAATTGAACACAGGTTGCAAGCTGCAATAAACCGAGCCTCCCCACCCCCTTGCCCCCCTCAGTGTCACGATGAAGATTCTGGAGAATTAATACTATTGATATGGCTCAGTCGCTGATATTTAGTCTTCCTCTTTCGTTATTAAATAAACATCAGTGGGACAGCTTCTGTATATAAAACATTTCTGCGTATGTTATTTTAATCTTCACAGCAATTCTGTGAAATATTCACATCCCCATTTTTAAGACCTGGAAACTGAGGCTCATGTAGCGCGGGAGGGTCTACCACGCGAGTGCCAGAACCGCCCTATAAAATTTCCCATGCCTTTTTCCTGTGGTATTTATTCAGCCCTTTGACATTTGGTCTGATTCAATTTAGCACCAGGTTATTCCTTCTCTTTTCACAGAAGCTGTCGAGTGAATATAATGGCACCTGGAGTATAAAAATAAAGCGTAAGGTGGAACTGAACCCATTTTATTTCTAACCCGCCTCCACGGACAGAAGGAGGGTTATTTTCTGGACTTTCTATTTGGAATGACACTGTTGCTCTCATTTTGCCCTCCAACGTTCTGGACTTGTCAAGTTGCCTGATGGTGTCCAATAGATCGGGTCCTTCTTAACCAGCTCATCCTCTGGGAACCTCAAGGGAAATATCAGCCAGGTGTTTCTGAATCATTTCCACTCCTGCTACCAGGCTGTTTGCAAAGGGCTCTTTTCATGTCCTGGTGGCCAGATGCGCCCGGATTTTATGAGCCAAACATCTAGTCTCAGGAAGTCCTGTTGCTGCTGCCACTAAATAGCCCTCAGAAAGGCTTCATTTTGAAGTTCCGACACCATAAAGTGTGAATGGCTGCAAGACGTTGCAGGCCTTTCCGCCTTCACATCCTTTCTGCTTGTGCTGTTCATGAGCTCACCTGTGTTTGTGTGATGCTCACATGTGCATGTCACGCAAACACATATAGCAGCACTCAAACATGCTCTGCTGCACTCTCTCCACTATGGCCATACCCTCTGGCTACTGATACACTTGAACAAAGTGTGTTCTCACTTAGGTCTGTGACTGGTTGCTATGATTTACCCTGTTAGTCCTTGAGAAGATGTTGACCTTCTTGAACACCATAGGCCTCAAAGGAAATGTGTTTCAATTTAGCATCGTGGTTTGTTGTGTTGTCTTATATATTTTTTTCAACTGAAGTGGAATAAATATATTAAAGGAGAGAAAGGAAAAATGCTGAAAGTATAGAGACCTCCCTGACTTATTCTCGGACACTCCTCCTTGGTGCTTTCTCTTACTTTCCTCCATTTCTCTCTCGCAATGTACTCATCATAGAGCTCCAGGAGGATTTTATTTGAAGTTGTTTATGCACTTACTTCATGGAGAGGGAAGCTCTGAGTTTCATAGGACAGGTCAAAATGTTACTGCTTTTGGCCAAAGGTCATTGTAAGACTTACTGTGCAATGAATAAGTCTGGAACACTCTTTAAAATAAGTTACAAAGGTCAAAATAGAACAAAGGCAGAGTGAGCTCCTGACTACAAAAATAAAATGGTTGTAGTTAGACTTGTCAAAGGAAAACACTGTTCAATTGTAAGTTCTCAGAAGCAGGGACCAGTTGTCCATTCTCATGTCCCTCAGAGGGCATGGTCGTGCCTGGTACATGGAAAGGATTTAAAACTTGTTTTTGGACAAATTGCACTAATCACTGCTGCCTTATATTCACATTCATCTCTAAAAGAGCGCTAGGTTGTATTTTAAAAGGAACTGTCGCAAAGCTAGTGACATTAAGTGTTAACAGACCCTCCCATGACAGCCAAGCAATTTACCTAGTCTGCATATTAACAAGTCAAAGTAAACTAATGAGAAAGACTTTACACACTTCCTGGTATTACTCCAAATACAGGTTCCACTTCCATTTGTTTATATCATCCACAAAGGAAGAAAATACATGATGTAGATATAAAGTGAGTCATTGGGATAATTTGTTGGCAAAACTGGAACAAGTAAAAGCTTGACTGGAATACTCTACGAGCGGGAGGTTATCTGGAGCAAAACCAGTCATGTGTGGTATAATGTTTTGGTCAATATATAAGCTGCTGGTCCCAAGAGGCTACACCATATATAGGCTGCGTGAATAGAAGGCTAGACCACCTAGGTCTGGATAATTATACGTTATGGCATTTACACGACAGAATTGCCTAACAGTTTATTTCTCAGGATGCACCATGTTGTTAAGCTATACAGGACAATACCACCCATAGGGTGTCCTTCCAGTGTTTTCTTTTTTTTTTTTGTTTGAAATGCCAAAAAAAAAACAAAAGGAACTGAGTAGAGGATTCCATAGTCGATAGTTTTTACATGCTGCCTACTTTTTTTTATTAAGCCTTAACACTGAAAAATGATTATAAAATAAAAACTCTGAGTAGTAAAAACCTACCAAACAGTACTCAAATATCATAATGGAACTGAACCCTTTGAACCTAACATTAACACTTAGTTTCTTTTGCCATTTATGCTTTAGTTTTTTAGAGAAAACATAGATTTGGCCAAGGCAGTGGTCTTCTCTTAATTCCCTCCCTTCCCCCTTTCCATTTTTTTTTTTACTTTTATTGCATGTATGTAAACCTACATTGATAAGCATTAGATGTCTGAGATTACAATAATTTTAAAGAATTGGAAATAGTGTTAAACTGTTGTGACATTAAATTGGTGTGACATTTTGGAAAGAGACTGGGCAATCACTATTAAAGATCTTCAGTGCTCCCAGCAAGTGTAGGTTGCTGCCTCCCTAACTCACGTGTAAAAGGCAACCACCTGTGTACATGGATGTTCCTTGAAGCTCAGTGTATGTAAAAGAAGACTGGAAGCAATGTAAAAAGTAGTTGAAAAGGTAATAGATCAGTTGTGAATCATTCAACGAATGGAATATTACACATCTGTTAAAAGGAGTAAATTATATATAAATGTGTTGATGTGGTTAAATGTGAAAAGAATTTTGAATTTTTAAAAAAGCATAAAGTCAAAGTATTTGTGAAAATTTAAAGTGAAGAAATTTAAAATGAAGATCTCTTCATTTCATTTTCAATGTCCAGATATGGAGGTTTAAAGTGATCAACTGTGAGTCAAAGAAGGTAGGTGATATTTCAACATTGCTTCCCCCAAGACTATTTCATAGTACTTTATTAAGCCTCTGGAGTAGCATTGTCCGACAGAATTTTCTGCACTGGTGGAAATGTTCTGTATCTGTGCTGTACCATATGGTAGCTCATTGCCACCACTTGAAATGTGGTCAGTGTGACTGAGACACGGATAAATCTTTAACTATAAACAGCTACCCATGGTATGTGGCTACTGTTTTGGGCCTCTTAGCTTTAGACCTACCCACTTTCAAATACAGGGGAGATGGGAATTCTTTCAGCAAAATACAGGTTCTCAGAAACTCCTAGCAAATTAATTTGATGCCTTCAAGAAATAACATGCCAGGAAAGAAAAGTGGGAGGATGTAGGGAGGGGTGGAATCATAAAGTAAAAGAGACTTAAGAGACAAAATGACCATATTTTTATACCAATTTAAACAAACTGTCAAAATAAGCCATATTTCATGACTTGATGGAAATTCAAATACAGTCTGGGCATTTCTTAGGTGTGATAATTTCATTAAGATCATTTTTTAAGTCTTTCTTAGAAATACACACTAAAATATAGATTAAACCATATTATATCAGCTGTGATTAGCTTCAATATCATAAGGAAGGGAGGATGTAAGTTGAAGTATTGTTAAAGCAAGATTGATGGTGAGCTGTTACTGTCTGAAGTTGAGTGATGGGTACACAAAGGTTTATTATGCTATTCTGTCTAGTTTGGTATATACTTGACATTCCCATAATACATGGTTAAAATTATTAGTGGTAAGTGGCAATAAAACATCTTTTTTAGAATTTTAGGACTGGGTTTTACCCTCTTGAGGACTATTTCACTTAGATAATTTTGGAAGGGTAAGAAATGTCCTCAGTGGAGGCCATTTATCACCTCTCTAGAAAACTCCTGGCTTAATGGGATGAGAATATGAATTACTCTTGGTCCTATCTATGCCCGTGATCAATGCAAAAACATGCGTCATGGTCCTATCTCATTGAGGGTATCAGGTATTAAGTTTTAATATCCCTCTTTTTTACATTAGAATCTTCGGGAGGTTTTCCCATCTAATGAACAAATGAATTTTATTTTGTCCTTCTAGGATTTTCCAAACGTTTCATTCCAGTTCATTATCACTGTGTGTGACCAGTAGCGCAGAACAGGGTAACAGGAAGGACTATGCCAGGGGCAGCTGGAAACCAAGTCTGGGTCTCTCTTTTTTTCAGCTGTCATGTTGGGAAGTTGAAGGAGATGCTCTTGGAGTGTCCTTACAGAGTTAAAGGTGCTATAATTTTTTTTCTTGTACTCATTATCCATTGCCTCCCCAAATGTGAGGGGGCTTTCTATCACATTTATTTCATGTAATAACTTAGAAATCTGAGTATGTGCATGTGTGTGAGAGGGACGGAGAGATGGAGGGAGGGAGGGAGGTAGAGAGAGACAGAGGGAGAGAGAGAGAAAACACACGCATGCTCTGGACTTGGCAGGATTTGAAATTCACAAATCTCTCTGCTTATTGCTTATGATTTCACTGTCCCTCTAAATGTTTACAGATTTTTCTCTCTTCAAATTGTTTCATTATTAGACAGTAATTTCTGGGTTCTTGCAGGAAGATTGATTCCATATTTGCTCTCCTTCCTATAATGGTCCTTTCTCTTGCCTGTTCTTTGTTAGTTTTAAAGAATAATTATGAGTGGTCAAAGCAAAATGCTATCCATTTCTTCTGCAATGCAAATCATGTCCTGGACCTTTCTCTGTATTTAAAATTGCCATGTGAATGGTTGAGCTGGTTCTGGTCCAGATCTCAATTTTCTACCTCTTCTCTCCCATTATCAGAGGATTGATTCATCAGTATCCTGTTGATTTTGCCAAGTCTTTTAAGAGAATCAAACACTGGACTTAGCGCTGCGTTTTGCTCCCTGCCTTTATATATGTAGAATAGTTACTGTGAGCAAAATAGGGGCTAAGGAGACCTTGTCATGCAGAAGGTTCCCTAGATACAGCTGCTGGTTGGGAGACAACTTTGCCCATGTACAAGACACACTCTAGTTTTACAAGGAAGTTTTGTGTGTGTCAGAGAGGGGTAGACAAATTTATCTTTGGATTCAGTAATTTTTCTTATTGTTTGAATATAATTGCATTGTTTGAAGATATGTTGCATTGGGGAGGTAAGGGAATGTTGGGGAATATTGTACTTCCTGGAGCTGAGTGGGCAGGCCTGGAATACTATTTGCCTCTATCAAATAGGGCAGAGAGCAGCGATGTAAATTGCTCTTTAGGCTGATCCATGCTAGAATGTTCCATCAAATGCAGTGCTGCACCTTCTTTCTGTAATTCCAGTGTCCCCTGCACAGGCTCATCCACCCAGCGGTACATGATCTACTATGTAGTACATAGTCAGAAAACACAAGCTCAAGGGAATTTAATTGTTTAGTGTTCTCCCATAGAAACTGTGCATTTGGGGGGTACTTAGTACTTAACTAAGTAATGCTCCCCTGTTTTCCTAATGCTGCTTTTTATTTTTTATTAGAAAGTATGAAGCAACCTGCTTTGGCAGGCAAACTTTCTTCCTTCCCCTTAGAATTTAAATTAACCTTCTCTGATCCTGGTCTTAAAAGCTTAAAGAAGGTGGCACGTTCCTGTGCTGGTGAGGTGTTTGCAAGGCAGGTCAGGGTAGAGCTGCTTTGGTGGTCGTCAGATGGGCAGCCCCTCCTTCCCATTTGAAAGCTGGGCTATGTTAACAGATGTGGGCGATTTGTCGTGATACAATGGTACTTCCATTCTGTTACCCCAATAGGGTTTGGGGATTCTTTGAACACGTGATTAGCTTGTTGGAAGCACAGCAGCTGCTTGGTCATCACGTGACGGCATCTTCGTGAGGAGTTACTGTGGCAGAGTATCCCATCTCAGGTGGCTGTGAGTGCTGGAGTGACAAAAGCCACTAAACAGATGTCTTCCATAGGTCTCCGTGAGGCTTTGCTGGTGTTCAGGACTTGTCAGGACCTTGCCTGCCTAGCACGCTGCTGCTCCTGCAACCCGATGCTCACTGCCTCTTTGTCTCTCCAGATTTGATCCCAAGTCAAGGAGACACATTTTCCAAGGAGGAAGCAAGGCCTGCATCTACTGGATGGCAAGAAGAACATCTTAGTAGTTTCAATTTTTGTTGTTTATGTTTTCTCCAAGAAATAAGAACTAAGTTAGGCATTTTAATGCTTAATATACTACACTTGATCTTAGCCAAAAGGCCGAGAAGCGATTTTAATGCTTAATATAGGGAACCACGGTGAAGCCCTTATTTAGTCTTTCTGTAGGCAGTCACCTGCTGCAGTTGAACAAGAGGTCCTGGTGGGAAGGAAGGAAGACCATAAGCATTTAGAGGGGTGAGGAGAATCCCATCGATTAGTTTCAGGGTGTCATTATATCCTACATTCTAATGCACAGAAGCTTAGCCTATATAATTAATTTGAGAAAACTGAGATTTTTCTTTTATACAGGAAAAATTCAAAGACTGTTGTAAGGTGAGCAGGAATTTCCATATGTTATATGCCACAGAGACTTCTCTTGGTTATTTCACAGCAAACTGTTTAAGAGTTGCCATTTTCAAAGTTGAATTTGGCAATTTTCTTGTGCAAAAAGGTAAAAGATTCTAAATATTTTGTGTGCTGTAAGTAATGTAACCTAGCAGTGATTAAAAAACAGAACACTTAATGTCCCTTTGGTGTAAAAGGGGTAAAATGGGCAAGAAAGAAACTGCTTTTAAAAAGAAACTCATACTAAGGAGAAAACATTTTTGAAATTGATTGAAAATGTTTCTATTGTTTGGCACTTTTTTTAAAAAAAAGATTTATTTATTTAGGTATACAAGAGCTGGGGTACAGGGAGGTGAGAGGATTCACCAGAGACAGAGCAGGGAGCAGAACAGGCAGATTGACTGAAACACACTGCTGAGGGGAGCAGCGGGCGAGGCAGGAGAGGTCTGCTACGCCATGTGGGTCCCCTCGCTGGCCAGCGGCAGGGATCGAACTCGTGCTGCAGTGGCTGTGATTTGCTTCATAGTGCGTTGCTTAACCCACTGCGCCACCAGGGAGGCCCTGTTTGGCAATTTTGTAGCTGGAAATGACAGATTACAACCTGCACAATCTCTTCAATCTGCAAATTTTAAAATCTTATAAGCAGAATTAACGTCCAAATGAAAAGTTTCAGAGATCTAGACTCATTAAAAATGTGATGTCTTTTGATTTGCAAGACCATCTTATTGTGAATAAAGAAGTTGGTTAGCCAAATTTCAACAAAAACTTTCACTTACTTGATGGATTAGATTGAAAAAAATAAAATTACAAATTTAGAAAATGATGTACTTTCTCCTTTTTAATTTATGTGACATATTTTAACCTAAAACATCTACTTACCAGTATTGAAATAAACCTAATTTGGAACTAGACCATCAAATTGTTTAATCTCAAGTGTTAAAAAAACCCAAAAATTTCAAACAGGATTATGCAAACTCAATCATTTGGCCCTCTGTAAAACATTATTAAAATATTAAAATTAGTATAGAATTTTCATGGTGGCAAAAAATACTTTTCTCATTAGGTAATAACATGTTAAATTTAAAATTATTTAAAGAATATTCCTTATTTCAGATTTATCTCAACCTTTTAAAGTTACATTTTAAAAGGTGAGTGCATATATTCTGAACATGTGTTTATATAGGGTAACTGTTCAACACTGTTAGTGATATCATTGCATGATTTAAAAATTTGGAGAATACCTCTTCAGGTTTTTCTTTCTTTTTCTAAACTCCTAAAGAATTTACACACTCAAGATTTTAACCCTAGATGATTTTGATTTATGAGTGTGATCTCTGAGTGCACAGTCTAAGAAACATTCAAATTTCTTTAAGACAGATAGCCCGTGTTCTTTATACTCCCCCCCAGTAAAGAGTACAGTTCCTTTTTTATAATAGACGAATAATACTTAGATATTATAGTAGCATCATTACAATAGATAATATTTCCTACTGGATTACTCCAGATTATAAACTGGAGACCAAAGTCTGGATATCATTAATTTTCATATTCCCTAGGGTATCTTTAATTGAACTGCAGAAGGCTGACATGACTAGCCTAGAGAACTTCTAGAATGGGATTTGTCATTGACAACCTTATTTGGTTAGGTAGTTCTGAGGTCCTGGTCTCTAGGTTTTCAGAATCCTTAATCTCTCTGACCACTGGGGAATAATGCCAATCACTTCCTGAGCTTGGGTTTTGAACAAACCACTGTGGCTTTGACCAAGTAAAGGCAGTGGGAACTTGTCTTGAGTGAGAGCCTGAGCCTAATTAGACAGCTACCTTATACTCAGGGAACCTCTAAGGAAGGTAAGCAGTATTCTTGGCAGGCATGGAAAAAGTTTGTTGAAGGGAGACAGTACAGACATCAGAGAATTAGCAGTCGAGGTGATTACAGAGCTGCCTATAAGGTGACTGTGTATATTCATCGCAGAAATTGCCCAGAATGGATCGATACGAGAGTTTCTTATGTCTGAGAGCCTTTCCCGGGGTTATACTAATTAAGGCCAGCGTGGTCTCCTTAGGTTTTGGTGAGGAACGAATTGTGAGTGGCGGCCTTGGTTAGTGGAGAAACACTAGCGTCGAGCCAGGCGCTTTCAATCAACTTTGGCTTTTGCATGTTGCATGTGGTTCAAGCCCCAGCAGACTGACTAGACAACGTGAGAGGCTGGATAGAAACGTAGTTAACGCCAAAAAGTTTGACGCTACATCTGCTGAGTCTCACAGCACGCCAGGTGGTCACACGGCGGGGGTGGTTGTACCCTCTCAAAGGGCTCTTTATATTTCTTTCTTCTTTTTTCTCAAATGTGGCAAAGCTCTAGCCTTAACTATAAATACCATCCCTTATATAATACTCCAGCTATTGTAGATGCATGTTCATACTTGGTTGTGAGAAATTTTCTTTTAGCATTCAAAAAAAAAAAAAGAGAAGAGAAACAGAGAAGCACAAAGAAAAATGAAACCAACAGGATCTTAGGAAGATTTTCAAATTTTTGATATTTAGGGGTAAATGAAAGAAATCTTGGTTGATCATGTCAGAACTTCAAACATGACGCTAAGCGATAGATAGCCATGTTTTGATTTCTTCCTGGTCTTAAAATTGTGTCAGTTTGTTCAAATACTCAGGCTTGTTTACAGTCTGATAGGAAACATGTTGGCTGGGGCATTAGAAGAATGAGACTCTAGTCTCTGTTTTTCACTGCTCAGTTCTGTGATTCTAGACAAATTTCTTAATTTTTTGGCAGGACCCTTACTCTGAATAAATGTACTTATGCGATTCCAAGTCTTCTCTGCTCTAGGTAAAGACATCCTCAGTTCTCTATATGTGTTTCATTGGATTAATTCTAGACTATACACCATTTTGATCACAGCTTCTGGAGAAGTTACTGGTCAAATCTTAAATTTTGGTGACCAGAACTGAACTCATTTTCCAAGTACAGAGTGATTTGTGGTGAAAAATTGGGTAAATTCATTTCTGTGATCAAGGCACTATCATTTTTATAATGAGGGTTATGTTAGTAAACAGGAACCTACATTTTTTTTTTTTGCAGCAACATCATACTGTGGGCTCATATTAAATAAAAGCTGAATGAACTCCCTTAAACACTTTCATATGAATTGCCACCAAAAGTGGTTTTTGAGTTTAAATACAAACCTTCCACGTAAGTAAGAAAATTTAAATTTTATTGGTGTTAATCCAGCGTCCTAGCCTGTGGTGCAAATTTTGAATCTCAGTTTTGTTTTCTCAAAGTGTGCCCAGATTTGTAGGGATTTCAAAAGTGCCTGAATGGCCTCCCTGTTCCTGTACCACCTTGTGTGTACGACTCAATGGCTCAAGTGATCAGCCAGAGGTCAGCTGACTTATTTGAACAGAAATCAATCTGAATGATTAACTTCAACCAATGCTTGCCATCTAGTTTTCAGTCTGTGTGTGAAATAAGGAAAGAAAAAAAAAAAGCTATTGTTTTTCTCTTAATTGATGTTTTCAAAGAAAAATATGTTAATGAACACAACAAAAGTTTTCTATATTTTTCATAAAAACAATAAGCAATGTGTACCCATTGCTTTAGATGTTCACATATTTTGAGTCTGTCTGCTTAGTAGATGATGGATATACTGCAGGAACAATAGCTTTGCATAGCCCATAGGTGTGTGCCTAGCTCTCTTATTTCTGTCAGAGAGGATATTGCACCTGATGTTGGATGGGAGGGAAAAAGCCTTCCATTTTTCTTTTACTCAGAGGCAATTCTCCTGTCTCAGTGAGGAAAAATAAAGACAAAACCAAAACAATACTTGTTGGGGTTCCAGTGCTTTCCAATTGCCACTAAAATTCAGCCTAAAAGGTTTTTATTGATACCTATATCTTGAGACTTTCTACCTTTTTCTGCAGCTCTCCTTAAGCACTCTTGTTGAAGTCATTTAAGAACTTCTGCCTCGGGCCTCCCTGGTGGCGCAGTGGGTTAAGCAACGCACTATGAAGCAGACCGCAGCCACTGCAGCACAAGTTCGATCCCTGCTGCCAGCCAGGGAGGGGA